>JARQTG010000244.1:646-183146 GCA_030142615.1 Syrista parreyssii
GAGAGAGAGAGAGAGAGAGAGAGAGAGAGAGAGAGAGAGAGAGAGAGAGAGAGAGAGAGAGAGAGAGAGAGAAAGAGTGAGTGAATGGGATACAAGCTAAAGACTTGAGAGTTAGGTACCAGTTTTGGTCTGACTGCGGACGCGTCGCCACGCTCCGTGCATGGTTTATTGGCGATGCAACAGTGCGATTACGTAGCGAGAAAGAATGGCGAACGATTTCCATGTCTAAATTGTACGATTGATGGTATTGGTAGAGCGAGTGAGCGAGGAGAGGAAGGGGAGAGGAGAGGAAGGTATAACTGATCGGTGTGTGTTATGTGTCACACGCAGGCTTTCGGAGTTTCGGGCGAAGAGTTTACCGCTGAGCTCGTGGCTGTCTCTCAGTTCTCGAACCACGGCGATTCAGCTGCCACGTCCATAGACTAACAGTTAACAAGCCACCAACCATCACTAACCAGAACCAGAAACACCACCAACAAGAACCATGACAACCACGACCATCATCCTTTGTGTGAATTGGACTTCGAGATTTCATTTTTTCTTTTTCGTTACCGCAATTGCGTTGATCGGTCCGCCATTTTGTTTAGATCGATAATCGATTCTGATTGAAAGTTATTGATTTCACTCGATCTTGTTATTGTAGTTTTCAATTTTGACAGTAACCACAATTCTTGGATAACGATAATCACGCAACTTCTTACTCGCATGGTAATTACGGTGCAGGAGTAGTTGAATAATCGACCAGTAGTATTTGACAGTATATTACCTACGGTTGGTAAAGATGGAACGCACGTGCGCGCGCATCCGACTTTATCTATTCGTAATTACCGATAACTTAATCGAGCTATGAATTTCTATTTATTCCCTAGTATAGCGTAGGAAGGGTGCAACGGCCGAAGAGGGTTTATTATTCTCAGGAAAACAAGTTAAGCCAGCATATGTCGCAATACTTCGAGCGTAATACGGCACGCAGTAGTAACGTAGTGGGGGAACAATTGAAATTGTAGAAGAAGCAAAGAAAAGGGAATATTTTACGAACGCTTGTCAGAGCGGTAGAAGGAGGTATGGAGAAGGGAAAAAATACAAAAAAAAGGTACGTTATGTGAAAGCTTAAAAATCATTATTACGAGGGAAAATAATTTTGAGAACGATGCTTCCAAATAAACATTGCATGCAATTTGAAATGTTTGAATTATTTACGAGTAAGAGAACGAAGAATTACGTTTTTTTTTTTTTTTTTTTTATAGTTATTCTAACTGTGTAATACATATTTATAGCGGACAGGTATCGTCCTCCGAGCGTACAAATTATATTGCGTATTCTCAAATTCTTGTGACGGAATCCCTGGTCTACAATGGCTGAGAATTTCGATGAGGAAGGATCCGTGTGGTAGCCTGGTGATGGGACTAGGTGATAACGCGTACGAGTGTTTATAACGAGGAGAGGCCGCCTGCACCCTTGATTAAAATTATTTATATTATCTTTTAGAGAAGTTTTGTTGTTCTCTTTGTCCTAGAAGCATACGAGGGACACGTCTATTTCTTTTATTACGTAGATTCGTACGAGCTTTGTATTCTTATATTTATTGAACTTTCCTGTGTCTCGTCCACATTAATTAATTCTGACTATCGACGATGCCATACGACATTAAAAGTTGTCTTATCGCGACTACGTTTTAAGGAGCCACGTATTTTTATTATTTTTTCTATACGCGCGTACTTTCCTACTTTATAACTTATACCTGTATTGTACCTGTGCAATTTTTATCTAAGTGTACATTAATATTAAATGTAACATATGAATTATATGCCGAGTGATGGCATGAGCCAGCGTGTACCTTTTAGCCTGTCGCTAAGTAATACCTCCTTTCGATATGAGTTGTTAGATTTGAATTTGGTCTGACAATTTTCAAGATAATCCATATTACTTGATTAGACAAAATTATATAAGACAGCAAAACCAATCCCGCTATGTCGCATGTATGTACATGTACTTCTCTGAAGATAAACAATAAACCCTGCAACAGGAGTAAGACCCTACGTTTTCTTTATCCGGAGAAGTATCAATTAGCTGGTTTAAATGAAAAAATAAAGTAATATAAAAGGTTTTATAGTAAGGATATAAAAGCAGGCGGCGCTCTCTATCACAGCCATCCTATTCCATTTCCTCGATGAACTGTCTTTATGGATATTAAGAGAACGAAGCGCCCATTCTTGAGTTCTCTTAAAAATACTACCTCATAATCTTTATGATATTCGATATATATTTATATTAGAGACTCTTACTTACTGATAGACAGGTCGAAACTGATAAACATTGTCGAAACTTTTCTAAAATTTGTTTTGCCATTGATATAACGTACAGAGGTACAAATCATAGGGACGGTGCTGCCATTTAACGTCCGAGAAGAGAACTAATGCTTCGATTGAGTTTATGGCGTCAAAACAGATTTTTGGATGTTATCAGAAGAGTTAATTAAAACTTTTTGATTATGAAATGTATCATTGTATCGTAAGTACAGAGAATTTCTAGGTATTTCGATATATATATACCACAAATATGCTGACATTTTCATATTTGTGAGGATGCCTGAACCTAACCTATGTTCCCAACACAAATCAATATGTAGAATGTTCGCATTAAAGTATTGAACTCACCGGTTTTTAGATGGGCCAAGATCAAACAAAGTTGAACAACGTAGAAATCTCAAATTTATTATATTTACACTCCCTGAGATTTAACTATTTTTGTAGAAGTAAAATAATACGTATCACATAAACAACGTGACACCGGTGACAACTGGGCGAAACATGTACTACTGGATCGGTACTGCTTGGTGCTGCCGTTAAGTCTACGTTGTTACTGCATATTTGATGGTCGATAACAAGAGAAAATAGGAAGTTCTGTTATACCGACTAACTGTAAGTGATTATTTTATCAAAGGAGAAAACACAGCGATAAAGAGCTTACGGATTTATCAAAAAGTTGGTACTAACTGACATTTAAGAAGTTCGGCTTTATATTAATTTAAATAAGAAAGAAGATTAAAGCAGACAAAATTATCAGATTAATTAAAAACTTTCATTATAATACGTTATCGTGATTACTTTTGTAATTCAATTCCTGCCTTTTGTTGATTTTCTCATTTCTATTTTACAAAACGCAGTTCAAATGCAGATTCATGAATTATTAGGAAAATTACTAATCAGAGCACATACAATCCCAGAATAAATATCCAATTATATATACGTCAAGTATTATGAACGGTTGTGTTGTTATCAGTCGGTCTGTAATAATAACATCAGATAATCGGCACGTCCATTTGTAAACTCATCCATAAGTAACGTACGATTAACATTTGACATTACTCGCGAGCTGCAACAGGTAAATCGCGTAGAATAACCTTGCCACACGGTTGCATACAAATTATTTATTGTGCAAGAGAACGAGAAAAAAAAAATGAAATCAAACAAATGTAATTCCGGAAGCAACGTCAAAGCACTGTAAGAGCAATCTAGTTAAACTGGAATCTCTGAAGCGAAACGTTACAAGGAAAAGAAAATAAGAG
This sequence comes from Syrista parreyssii, assembly GCA_030142615.1. Lineage (NCBI taxonomy): Eukaryota > Metazoa > Arthropoda > Insecta > Hymenoptera > Cephidae > Syrista > Syrista parreyssii. The sequence goes on from JARQTG010000244.1 coordinate 4,215, forward strand.
ATTTGGAGTGAAAGAACAGAAAAGAATACAAAAAATGAAAGAAGTCAACGGATAAGCATTGCACCCCAATGGCCACTCCAAAGGAACGCCCACATTTTTCCAAGGATAATTACGAGCTCTTTTCTTGAACGAGGACAGGACATTTAAAGCGTCTGCGAGTCCTTGTGATACCTTTAATCCCACAGGATTAAAGATCTTCTCAAGCATCTTCTATATCTTACTGGGCAGTCTTCCCTACAGACTTCATATTACATCAAGACCCAACGATGGTTATATAATTAGACATAAATTTCCAAACATCGAGGAGTCCATTAATTTACGTGTTGATCTAACATAAATGGAATAAGCGTAGAGTATCGGGTAGTCCTTTTAATGAGTGGTTAGAAAGTCTACGCCCACTGGAAGGTAAATGAAAGATCAGCTACAAGGTAAACAGTGGCTTGAGTGGCTATATCCAGGGCGGATAGTGTGTATAGATGGCAGCAGGCAGTGAAGGGCCACTGGGCAGAGTGCCGGAGGGGCCAAGGGAACTATTTAGGGCGTGGGGCTTGAAGAGGAGAGAAGTGTGATCCTATAGGTTTGGTATTGTGACCAGTCTAGTGTCTTCTTTATCTAATTTTTGTCAATCTCTCTCTCTCTCTCTCTCTCTCGTGTAGGTACGTATAGCATGCTAGCAGGTGGACAACAGAACCAACAGCAACTTGCTGGGAGGCAATATTGTTGAGGCTAAAATACAAACACGATAGGAGTGCTTACACGATGAAAGTATCGGACGCGCGGCAGCCTGAAGCTTTTTAAGCGAGCTTAATCAATCGAGGGATCAGATAGGACGCTATCGAGGGATGACGCTTTCACTGGAATATTTGAGCAAACAATGCTCAGCCCATACAGGAAGAATGTTGTACCATAGGTGGTAATTCAGAACACGTAAAACTTTTGCAGTACAGCTTTTTCATTCTAAATCGTTAACTTTTCTCAATTAGTTTTCATTGAGGCGAATGAATGTTTACTCGGCTAAGGGAGTGATAGGGACCTCTTCAGTTTTTATTGGAAACGTCGTCGAGGGTGCTGGATTAGACAGTAAAAAAAGGAGTTGATACCCAGAAGGCAAAATATAGCTTTTCACTGTTGAGGTTAAGGGCAATTGGTAGTATTGAGTCAGTTAAGTAATTCGGAATGAAAGCTCTTGAAATTTTCTTTTTGACTCCATCCAAAACTCTGTGTTCCTTTCAAATTTTAATTAGTTAGAGGGATAACCGCTGTCTCTGTATTCATTCCTTGGTATTCGAGACTAACTGTCGGTAAAACAGGTTCCTTGACTTACGTTCAAAGAAATCTTTTCTCTTCTTGAGCTTTTCTATTGTGTTATTCTCCTTATTGAACGCAGATATAAATTACGAATCTACGTACGCTTTGTCGTCTGCGAATAAAACGTTTATTTAATATCCAGCCCTTTCTGTTTTCCCTTTGTTACTTTTCAATTTCATCTCTGCGTAATCAAACTGGTTCATTAAATGAATGTTGTACCATCACAAGTGCTCTTTTAGGTAAACATCTTCCGCATGGGTTTAACCATAAGTAACCGAATTCTCAGGGTGACAATATATGTGACGTAAATACGTATAACCTACGTATACTACATGACTCTTCATACCCCCTTCTCGCTAGGACTAGACTGCAGTCACCTAGTGGATTTCCGTGTACGTCGGGTTCACTCAACCTCATCTAACTCCCCCTGAGGTTAGTCGCTTGTCGTCTTTATGGATATAGCTTGTATATATTTTGCTCTAGCGGCTAGAATAGGAGATCTGTACACCAACTACTGGAAGCTTCAAGGTATTTCTCGGTTACGTATTCCTATATGCGCTGGAATAGTGTCGCGGATGAAAAACATACGCAGGCAAGCAACTTTGACAGGTTGGTTAGGTTATGTTGCACGATATGACTTCTTATCCAGTTTCCGATAAATATAGTTTTTAATATAATTAAGTGCTTGTTTCCTTATGAGGAAAAGGAATTTAAATGGGAATAGATTTTCCTGAATAATTATGTGAGTATCAGCAGAGAATATACATATCTATACCAAATCGAGTGTCACGTGAAAGAACCATAGGGTAACGACGGTGAATAAAAAAGTCGTCGAAAATCATTCGATCTATTTTCTATACAGTTATTTCGTGAATTGATTGAAGATGGTCACGACAGCGATGGAATTATTGAGGACTGAATGATGGGAATACCGATGAAGGAGAATGGATTCGAATTACTTTGACAGAGGGTACCGTTTTTAGGTTATGGTTCTGTTCTTAGTAGATCGAATCGCAATTCGAATTTCTTGTAAATCAAAGCTCAGAACCGATGGTTCTGGTTATCTCCAAAAAGACTTGATAGTCACGCGCTCGTTGCCTTCAACCCCTTCTGCAGGTACGATATAACCTCCCTCTTTTTTGTACACAACCACCCTAAAGCGATTTACTCACACTCCTACCACTTCTTTGCTTAATTGGTTTCCCCCTTTTTTATACCTTCTTTATTCTCTTTACTTCTATATTCCGACTACGCCGTACCTCTTTTTTGATTCCTTTTTTTCTCTCTCCTGTAGGCACTTTGTGATCCTCTAATCTCTCTTATAACCGATTGCTGAACTTCTCATATTTTTTTCTCTCACTCTTTATCTGCTCTGTAGTACCAATAGGATAACAATCGATATTCTCTAGTACTAAAAGACACTAATGGTTATTTGCGTTGTTTCTTTATTCGTACAAGTTACAGTAGTGATCACGGACGTGATCGTCACTATCGAAGTGATACAAGAACATTTGCCAAATTTCAGGCTTGCTTATTCTTGACCTGCTTACAGGCGACGTTGACTATCATCGATGCGAGCCGCCAGTTTCCATAGAGGAGGTCAGGTACAGGATTAATTTTTTCGAATTTTAAGTCGCTCACTTCAGTACTGTTATTAGAGCCCAGTCGCTTCAAAACGTACACCTGAAATCAACCAACAATAAATAATTATGGATTGAGCGACAGTATCTATCAGGTTGGTACCCAAATATAAAATAACAATTTTAAAAATCTCACCGTATATTTCATATTTTCGCACTGCTTAAACGGAGAAGAAGAATGTTCCTCGCACTCTCCTTTTGCCAGAAACCTCGGAAAGTGTCCTTCGCCAAGATCCACCTCCCCATCCTTCGTGCAGCAGATGCACGATGGCGACGACGACGATGTAATATAATAATTCTGCAATACACGAGTGATTTCAATGATCTGACCAAGGTATTTAAATTCTACACTGCACTGTAATCACAAAATAATTTTACATCTGGTCTTGATTGTAATCCTCTTCTAGATTCTCTGGAAATGATGTTACGCTTTCCATTCAACGGCATACACAGTCTTCCAATGCATTCGTCTTGTGCTGAAGGCACATCGTCATCGAAGAGATAGCTGTTATCCCAGGGTTCTTCCAGTAGAAAACTTTTACCGTCTACCACTAGTTTCAATAATGCAACCTGAAAGCGTAAATTAGTTATAAAATTTCACAACTTTATATAACTAATTATTTTTATTCCTTACAGTGATTAACAGGATCTTCATGTTGCTGGTGATTTAACAAGCCGACTGAGATGAGCTTCAGGGATGAACTAAGTGAATGAGTCGGAGATTCTTGAGCTTTTATACAAAACAAGATGAAAGAAGATGCGCGATCTTACGTTACTGTGAACAATATTCATCTCCTATACAAAGAATCCATTAAGAAAGACACCTGATAGCCGCTAATAGGTAGGCAGTATAGAATGGTCCATTCTTGGCTAAAGTATATCTGAAAAGCTCATAAGATTTTCTTGTGAATCCCTATAACGATCACGTCAGTGGTATTGATTCCGTTTCTTGTCAATTTAGTACAAAATCTTATCTATCGTCATATATAAACTAACAAAATGCAAAGTCCCTATCCATTAGTGGCAAAGTCTCGAAAGTGGTTATAATGGGAACGACCATTCCGTGCTATCGATAAACCCTACCCTTCTACTTGTACATATATATTATACATGGTGTAGTGACGTCAAGATATGTATTTTACGGACGATACCTTAAGTCAAACATTCAAATAGAAACTGTACGTAACAGGTCTTTATAAACATTTTGCGATTCACACTCGTGACAATGGACACTCGTTAATTTTGTAATTGCACATATTTCGAATTTCGCGCCAATTCGATTCTTCTATGGGATTCACAGGAATTTTATTTGCGTTACCACACAAATATTTTCACTTATTCTCACATAGCGTTAATTTATAATTAAACTCGTATGAAACTTAGACGCTTACCTTTAACTGCACTTACAGGGGCAAGAGAATTTTCCGCACCAGATATGAGCAACACGGATCGATTGGACGGTGCCATATTATTTTTCCTTCGTCTGTGAAGCCTCCACGTGCCTCGTATGATTTTTCTTCGCTTTTACTGACTAGACAAATTCAAATTACTTACGAGCGTATAAAATTCGCTCGTTTCCGAATCTCACTAGCCTAATCTTCTATATGCTATTACTAGGAAGTTAATTCAACTGGTAATTAATTCGGATCACATCAATACCGCTCTAATTAATCCAACAATAAAACGACGATTTGTTTCCACGAGGAAGACTCCCTTTCACTGTCAAGTATGACTGAATTCAAAGAAGATCAAAGTTTGCCATGAGAGCCGAGAGAGAATACAGAGAAAATGAGAAGAAAATTTCAATGAATGTATAATCATGCAAGTAGAAGTAAGAAAATTATTGTGAGATCAATACTTTAAACGATCTTTCTACCAACGTGTAACACGGGACTTGTCTTTTTCATAGTATTATACGCTTATACCCTCTGCTATGAATTTTCAAGAGAATATCTATATATCGTGTTAGATACTAATTAAATGTGCGTGTAACGTATCGCGTATTAATGACCGCCAGATAGAACGACAGGAAACTAACGATATAAATCTACAACTAATCCTATAGGGATTTGCTGGCAAGCTTGGTCAACCGCCTACCAACCTAGTAATATTAAAAATCACATAGCAAATATTCGTTGAATTCTTTAGAATTTTCCTATTTTTTATATATGTGCTATATAGGTATATATCTATGTGTAAAAAAAGAAATGTCATAGAATGAGTGAGGGGGCTTCAAGGTTCTAGCCTCGAATTTCATCATCAAACTGCCTCATTTGCACCCTCCCCGTGAAAGCGGTCAGGGTCGTACTGTTTGGATTATTCTGAATAATTACAATGAATCAACGAAAGATATATCCTTTCTCTTGCATTTCTTAACCGGATCCTCCCTTCTTACTTGGTTTTACCCCCTTGACTTCCTTTTATCTGTTAAAAGCAAATTGCTCCATCATCTATCGTCAATCATATCGTCTCTCTCGCCTACGCTGGCCCAGTTACCGTTTCTGTCTTCTTTCCTGACTACTGATCGGAAACATTGTAAATTTGACATCTTATCCTGCGGCAAGGACTAAGACCAACGATCATGCAAATCCACAGGTAAGAGATCAGGTATCTATAAGATGTAAATATTTATGAATTATTCACAGCCATATATAAATTTAGTCTCACTCAAAAGTTATAAGGATCCATCGGAGTGCGTAGCAAGTGATATCTAATCGCGAAGAGGTCGTGCGTGCGCGCGCACCCTGGTACCCCTTCGTCGTTTCACCCTCATCGCGAGTGACTATATATTTCGGGGAAACACGCGACCCCGACACTGCACTCTCCACGCGTTTGCACGCTGTGACCAACCACAATCAACCCCATTGAGTTGTCAGTGTCAAATTCCACGACATCCCAGCGCCAATCCGTTTTCTCTTGAAAGGGAAGAGCAACCTTCCTCAGGATCGACTATCATGTGCACCATGCCACGTTCTGGAGTCGTCACTCCAATCAGCGCAATCCTCCTGATTGCAGTCGTCGGCTGTATTTATGCTGCACCGACACAGGTCAGTTTCAACCAATTTTCAATTTAACGTATTTCATTCGGAAATCTCTTACACGTCATTAAAATAAATTAAGAAGATATTTGAAGGTTTAAGAACGCTTATTTCATTTACATGTAGTTGGATGAAATTAGACAGAGCAGGCTTATTATAATTGTACAATCGAGTTCACATTATAGCACTTGTTTCAGTCGTGAATATTTTTGAAATTGATAGAAGTACAAAAGTCACTAGTAGAAAAATTAATTTATCTTTACTATTCACGTTAGTCACGGTATCTTAGGCTAGGTTATTCTTAAACGTGTTTTCTGTATTGTACAATTTTATGCGTTATGCAGTTTATGGTCTAATTATTTACTTTTTTCTATGTTATATAAGCGCTTAATACGAGTTTAACGAAGTTTAGAAAATGCCTTGTATAACAGTTTTCAGAACAGCAGCACCATTCCATTCTCCCAACTTGTTGCACACGATGCACAGGCTGCTCTGCACTTTCTGCTTTAACTCTGTAAAATATGATTTCTAGCCTGTACAAATATCCATGCGCTATTAGCAAACTCGGAACATTATTTATTTAGAATATCACAAACAATATAATTATCATTCGTACTATGGCTAAGACGTCAACAAATAAAGGAAAGTTTGCATTTGAAATTATATGAATTAATTGAAACGTGCGAATTAATTAAACATAATATTTGGCAAGACTGATACGAATACATCTGTGGAATTACGCGATTTCCCCATTCAACTTTTCCCATGCATAACAACATGATGGATAAGCAATTTTCTTATCCCAGTATACATGATATGCATGGATCAGTTGTATCAGAATTAAATAAGGTACGTGCCATCAGGATTTTTTGTTGGTTAGGCAGTTTCTAGTAGATGGCAAGAGGAAACGTGATAATGAAAAATGCTAAAAAGATAGGGAAGTGCCGTGGCGCCAGATAGTCGGGAGATTTGGCCAAAAAAAAAAAAAATGAAAAGGATCCGAGACACAATGAGATTCGTCGGATTCTTTCTTGCTAGATTTTATTTTCAAAATAAACGACTGCTGCGTGATTCGCCTGGACTCGATACTCCTACGCACATTTCTTCCTGTTGACTTTATTCAATAAAAATAAAACGAACGAACGATCAAAATCATCTTACGTAGAAGCTCACGGACATTTCTCGCTATTGAAATTGACAATTCGAAGTATCCCTCACTCCTTCATTCATCCATTAATTCGTATAGGTCGGTTTGCGTTATTTCTACAATTCCTATCACAGGCAATTTAAATTTATCGGGTAGCTTCGGGCGAGTGTTAAATTTTACAAGGATCTTTGCAACTAAACGATCTAACCGTATCGTCGTACGCGAATTTACAACTGAAGATTCTAACGTAGATGAATAATCGTAATATCTTTGCGAAATTATAATCGACCATCGGCACAAATATAATGTGGCGCGTGTTTATGGATTTCATAAGTACCCTCGTTAAAATTGGCATGGAAACACTCAGAAAAGAAATACCAAAGGCTCAAGTGTCTCTGGCATGTTTACAATGTCATCTCCCGACCGAATGGAAGTCGCTGATTGTGAATCTACCCTGCTTAACGAAAAACATTTCACAGTAAAACAGACTAGCTTAACATTTCCTTTTTACATAACATATAAATAACAACAGTCATCTCACCTTTCGCTACCAACCGGTCTAGTATCTCATTTACTTTGTTCACTGTGATTCCTCAGTACTGAATTATTCACTACCGGATGAGTATATGGCTAGTGCACTTCCGGCGATCCACAGGGTAAAGAATATAAAGCATTTCCTCCCACAGAGGAAGCTAATTTCATCTTAAATTAAAAGCCCGTTCTACACTATAAAATAGATGACGATCTTCTAATAGCGTATCGCTTTAGAGGACTGTGAGACTGCTTGACTCAAGGTATATAATGAATGGCTGTTTAACAAGTAATTAATGAACGCAATTAAACGTACTTGACTAGACAATTTAATTGATCCAAATGATAATCCTATCTTGTATCTCAATTGAATCAAATACTAATTCAATTAATAAATGTATATTAATTTGACTCACGACAATCAACTTGACGTAAGTGGGTAAATATTCATAGCTATAGTCTTCCACGTTAACGTGCCCAATGGGGCTAAACAATTCTTCCCAATTTCGAGATGCTCCAGCCATTGCTCTCATTAGGAATAGACACGCTCGGGCCCTTATCGTTTATCTTCCAGTTACGTGCTACGATCAATTGTCTCTCGCCACATCACTCTAGTACCCACATGGGACATAAAGGGTAGGTCGAAAATTCATATGCACATATATCAGCAGGGTGCGTGTTGTTTTTCTTTTTTTCTCCTCTTACCTATTCGCTCTTTTCTTTCCTCCGCGTGGATAATCTGATCGGCCGATATATTTGACAGTTGATACAAATAGCCTCGCTAGGGGGTTTGGGCGCATGAAACAAGGGTACGGATTTGTCAACTGACTATTGGTACCAAGTTTTACGTGTCTCGAGTCTGCAAATTGAAATTGTTTAGTACTTTGATTGAATTGTATTTTTATATTATACAGGCTTGTATTATTTCTGACATTAGCCATGTATGTATCTACGCGATATCAAGTACTGTCTGACAAATACTAATGGACTTGGTTGAATTGAGAATGGACAGGGTGGTAGTGGGGGAAAAAAAATATAGTGATATATGAGTATATAATCTCAATAGATATCAATCTCTATTTTGCTGTGTTAGACGGGCTCTTTCATGGGTCGGCTCTATTTGCGAATTTAAAGGGATGGAAAGGAAAAACGAGTTAGTGGTGTAAAATTAAAAAATATATAAACACTTCGTTTTCTAGTCAATTCTGTTATAACTTGATGTATAGAGATTCGGTGAAATTCAATGGGAAATAAAGTAACTCTCTGTGGTGTTCTCTTTATAAATATTCTTAGTTTAACACTTTGTACGTGGGGTAGTGTAGAAAATTTGAATTTTTAATAAAGCTATTTAATGCGCTTATATGCGGCAACGCGATAATGGAAGGAAGTCGTTGAGGCGTGCGACGAGAATGGCTTGAAATATTTTGCGATAATATAATCCAAGAAAGTCTCAACTGGTACAAGCTTGTTGCGTTATACATATTCAACGACTGTGGATGCTTGTGATTCGTTATTTTGAATTTCCCGCGGATTCTCTTTATCTTAATACAACGGTAACTGCTTCGTATCGATTTACGTACTGGATCGATGTTACAATTTTATTTTACTGTTTATCCACTACGTTTCTATGAATTGTGAATGAGAAATGGAGGGAGAAGAAATTTGGTTATCTTTATGTACATATTTCAGATTTCCTCCTTAGCATCCATGGATAAAGATTTTTCGATATTTTATTTTTTTAAGGCTTTCGCTTTTGGATCGATCACGTATAATTTCACGTAAAAACACGTAATACGTTTGAAATTTAAATATTTGATTTTTTGTTGTTTCAGTATCAAAACGAAATTATCGAGGCTGACCCCAGGATTTATTCTCAGCCTGAACTCGCCGAAGCACTGGCCAGGCATTACGAGGCTCTTGGTAAGTCTTGTATGTGATAAGAGTTATTATAATTATTATAAATATTTATCACGTGACGTCATGTTGTAAATTACAAGCGTTAGGAAATATGTAAACTCGTGCAATTCGCGCCTGTAAATATACGCTTACATCCTTTATTACAGTAACAAGGTCGAATGATCTTGCTGAACAGTTACCGTAAGAACCCTTGACTTTCGGGGTTGTGGTAATTACGTCAGATCGTGTCTCATTAAAATTTTAGGGATGATATCGAAAAGCAAGTCAGGAACCATTGGGTACCTGTTAAGGCGAATATAAGACGAAGGACTAAAAGCAAGCCAGTGATCTTGCAAAACTGATTATCTCTCTTATAATTTTTCCCCCTTTCTCACCCTTCATTTTTATTCACGACCTTTCATTGGTCTATCGTGCATACCGAAGGGAGGATCTTACTTTACGTATTCAGGTTCAGGGTTGTTCTTTGTATATTTATTATGATATCGAACAATCTGAATGACGTGTAATGATAAGAAAACTTATATACATAATCCTCATAAAAATGAAAATCCTATAAAGCATCAGTTTTCTTACAAAATTTTCACCCTATTTCTCTTAGCGATAATAAATACAGAACCACCCGCCATGATAAAGTGACGTTATCGTTTCTAAAACAATAACTTTTTTAGTGGGCGAATATGAGGATGAAAATGTGGTCTTAATATTGGGACGTCATTTTCTCGATGGACACTTTTTACCTGAACTACTTACTTGGCTAATATTCGAACCAGGTTGAAACTTCCGATCATGTATATTCAGCACGCATTTTATTTTTGCTTAGCTAGTTTCGCCGGTATACGAGGATCGATAACTAATTGTACATCGTGACAATGTCGTTTCCGTGGAGTTTTATTTTACCATTGAAATCGCTTCTTTGGGGAAATATATTTTTCGTAACGTGTCCACGTGTTATGTTAGTATCTCTTGGATAAAACCGAGGAAAAATAAATGTATATTTACAAAGAAAAATTGAGCGCCCGTAACGATCAAGTCGTTCGCTTAAGAATATTCCTATGTAATCTTTTGGGAATCACTTGGATGCTTAGGAATGAGAATAGAATATTAAGAGAGAACGACGTATCAGGGGGTAACAGAATTTTATTTTTCTAACCTAAAACTTGAACCTTGTCGTAACTATTGCTGATACTCGTACACGGTCATAAATTTTTTTTAGCAATATATGCAATAAACTTTTCAAGGAGCTCGATCGAATAAACTGAAACGGCTTGGTCGTTTTTTAAGCTCTTTCGGGTGGGACATCGTTTGATTTTTAATATTATTTTAAGGGACGAATTTTTACGGATATTCATAAAACGTGAATTATTCAGTGCCATCGATTCGAACATAATTGTATCACGACTGCTTTATATTACATGTCTGTATGAATATTCTGTACCTAGAAGCAACCGTGATGCGGATTTGTACGATATGCATTTGTCATATTGGACAATGCAATAGCAATAGCATTGTCAGGCGATTTTCATGAATCAATTTTCGAAGTGAATTTAATTTTACATCCGTTCAATCGCAAGAGCTGTTTGTTAAATATACACATGAGAGTAGAATAACATCAGTCAGTGTTAAAAAGTGGAATGATTGGAGCCTTTTAATTTCATAGTTAATCTATACTTATGTCTTATCCGATAAATTCTTATGGGCCTTCCACACCAAAGGCAATAGGCAGAAACCATTAGGCAAGTGAAATCGAACTGTTGTTGTCATACTTCAGACCCAAAGCATAGTGTCCATTGATTAATGCCTGCTGCCTTTGGTCCGAGTTAGCCCTTAGAGAAGATTAAATACTATTAGAAACAATGGCTGCTTAAACCGTCTTATTTGTTAATGCGCCTTTAAGCCACATTGGATATATAATGAATGTCGTCCCTACTGTAAATGTATGTTATTGTCAAACCATAGAAACATGCTTTAGAATGACTAAATGCTCGTTATTCGATTTCAGAAAATTGTCAAGTTCCATAATAAAGTTAAAGACAATTAATGAAATTGTGAAAAAAAAAAATGTAAATATTGTACAGAATGCTCGTTTTCGTATGACTGTACTCATCACGTTCTCGTCTCTCAATGAGAGTGTGCAATTGTCTCAAGATACTTTTGTGGCAAAAGGTAAGACATTGACTGTTTATTGTAATCCATGAAATTTCAATATAAATTCTTACAAATTTCTTGTATATATCATTTAAAGAATTGCTACTGTCGCTCAGTGTGATATTATTGGAGCTATATTGCTTTGATATTTTTATCATTATCGCTTGTTGTCCTTAGGCATATTTATTTAAGGAGTTGATACTTTGATTTCAATGTGTACCATTGAATTTCGCCATTTCAGAGTGGAAAAACAGAAACGGTCGAAATCTGGATAGTATTGGAGGTGGAAATTTGGTAAGAAATCTCGACAGCATCGGTGGTGGGAATTTGGTACGAAATTTGGATAGTATAGGGGGTGGTAACCTTGTGAGGAACCTGGATAGTATCGGGGGTGGAAATCTGGTAAGAAATCTCGACAGCATTGGTGGTGGGAATTTGGTACGAAATTTGGATAGTATAGGGGGTGGTAACCTTGTACGCAACCTGGATAGTATTGGGGGCGGAAACCTGGTGAGAAACTTGTATAGCTTCGAGGGTAGTAATTCGGTTCGCAACCTAGACAGCATCGGAGGTGGAAACTTGGTCCGTAACTTGGACAGCATCGGGGGTGGTAACTTGGTCCGTAATTTAGATAGCATTGGGGGTGGTAATCTTGTACGAAACCTGCAGACTTTTGGAGGACGCATCCACGTTCGTAATTTGGACAGCATCGGCGGCGGGAACCTTGTACGAAAATGATCGGCACGGCTTAATCAATCACGAATCAATAAATGACATCGATGAAGAGACATACATTAAAAAATCGCACTTATCTCTATTGTTTAAAAATAACATTGTATATGAATAAACCATTAAAAACGTAACACCTTGCCTATTCATTTGCCTTCCTGCTATTATTCCCTGAGCAAAGGATCACCAATCAAATAATTATTATAGCAATGTCAGCAGGTGGAACCGAACCACGTAACCTGGACAGTATCGGCGGTGGTCATCTTCTTCGTCAGACACGACGTGGCTTGGATTCCTTATCAGGTGCAACCTTTGGCGAGAACAAGAGGTTGGACTCCCTGAGGTGAGTTCAACCTATAATCATAAAACAAACATTGAGGTAAAGAAATGTGCAGTCAGCCATCTAGTTGTTGGTTATGTAACGTACCGTGTAGTTTAACAACCTTAGGGAAGCAACAGGTTGCTTCCTAGGGATTCTGAAAGCTCGTTCCTAAAACGTAGGTAACGGGAAGCGTCGATGTCTGGGGGTATCTTTACTTAAGATACTTCAAGAACTTTCTCAATACTGGTACCTGACAGACACACATGGGTACAAAACGTTTTATCATATCTCCACAATTCTCTCAATATCAGCTGTTGTGCATCTCCTGTCAAATCCAGCAACCGCAAGCTTCAATCAAAGTAAAGCTTGCTTCTTTGATATTAAAGAAAAATAACCTCAAGGAGTAGCAATATCATTACTCTTGATAAAGAATGTCTGGAGGCCTGTATAGGGGACGGGCGACAAAGTTTGTCGTCGGAAACGTAATACCGGTAAACCCGTACAGGAAGCAGGGTTAAAAGGTAAAAGGTGGTCGAGAGGAAAAGCTTGTCGAAGAAGGGTTCCCAGAGCGCTAGTACCTACTCCTAGCCAGGACATTCCTATCTAGCACGGTCAAAGTGCATGGAACGCTTTACTCTGGAGATATGCCCAATAGAATCTCACTTTCTGTCATTCCTATTTCTCTCTCTGTTTCTTTGAAAGTTCCTGCAATTCCTGTGGGAATTGCACGCCATGCTTGCTTCTTGTCGGATGTAGCTCATGGTTCGAGCGGAAGCATGTGAAACCGACCTGGTAAAATGGGATACACTTTTCTGTCTTTATTCCCGTTCACATTTTCTGATCTATACTCCAGACTCTTTCGTTTTTAAATTGCCTTTGCAAATACTGATGCATCAGAGAGCTTATAAGTGACAATTGAAACGGTCCTCGGATCATTCTCGACAGAATTGATTGCTATTGACGGCTCGTCACTCGTCAATGTAATACCATTCCACCGTTTCAGAACGTATTAAACGTTAATACTATCCGACTCTTTTCCATCCACCGTCAATGCACTCGTCACAGTAGATTTTATTCCAACATTTTATTCACCTTCCAGATTCAATATAAAACGTACACTCGAGTTCAGTCCATGAGTCGTTCTATTCCTCGTTCAAAATATCTGTAAAAAAAACTTCATGAAAATATATGAAAGCGTTTTCAGACTTGCTTTACTAAAACGGAGATGTGGAACGTGTTTAGTTTTCATGGAACAGAATTCTAAGTAAAGCTTTAATGCTTATCGCAGTATAACGCCAAAAGCTCCATACAATCCATACAGTACAGCTTATCTACACGCTGGATGCACAACTAAAATAGAGCAGAAATTTTACAGTGAACGTTATGAAATATGTAAAGTTCCTTTTCAAGGTAGAATCTATGGCTATATTATTGCCTCAAAACATTCACGACACACAAATTTAATTATCTTCCAAATTTTCTTTAACTTATTACCTCCCACGCATCCAGCGTATTAAAGCAAACAGGATTCAGTGAATTATTAAGATCAAAGATTTACCAGTCCGACGAGCATTGGACTGACTTCGACTTTCTTTGATTTTCTTAATACTACCCTCACTCAAGGGACTTAGTAATTTTCAAAAGATGATGAATACCAAGGAGACCGATATTCTGCAAAAAAATTAAAAGAGCAAGATTATAAAAGAAAGACTAAAACTAACGTCAATAATGCTTGTGCTTTACCTTTTTTTTTTCTTCACAGTGGCGCCACCTTCGGCACGCAAAAACGCAACTTTGACGAGATCGACCGGAGCGCATTCAACGGCTTTGTTAAGAAGAACTTTGATGAAATCGATCGTAGCAGTTTTGACAGTTTTGTCAAACGAAACTTCGACGAGATCGACCGCGTTGGCTGGGGCGGTTTTGTCAAGCGGCGACTCCTCGACGCCTACCTACGTAACAACAACAACAACATCAACAGCATTAACAAACAGCACTAGAAATAGAATTAACATAAGCTACCGATCTTAGCGCATCTTAAAACCGACAGATTTCTTGCGTTCCTCATCCTGGCGTTGTTGCTGTTGAGAACAATTGGATACCACGGTGCTGCCACAATCAGTACACTGCAGTAGATAATATAATACTATACCATAGTCGTACACGCTAAGACGAGATAGTTAATAATTTATTATTAATAACTATATAATTAATTTTCAAAATTATTTATGCATTTCTTTACCTTCTTTTTGTAAAATCCATCTTTATCCCTTGACTTCTTCGGAGACCGCTCCAGTATTCTAGCTGTTAATGTGTCTTATGATTTATTTGAAAGCACTAATAATGTCAGAGTCAATGATATGAATGTACCTTCGTCTCACTAATGAGAATAAATCGGTTGACTCTTCGTTTCCTTGATGAAAATGTGAAGCCATCCTCTGTGCGTATGGTCGAATAGATAGATGAAAGATGAATCATTTGCCTTGAGCGATGATTTCTTTCCGTGTATTGCGTTGACAACGATTGTAACGATTATGCAAGAATAAAAGGCAGTATTAGTTAATTATCGTGTTTTGGGAATCGATCAAGAACCTTATAATGTCATGGGATCAAT
Source organism: Syrista parreyssii (assembly GCA_030142615.1). Taxonomy (NCBI): domain Eukaryota; kingdom Metazoa; phylum Arthropoda; class Insecta; order Hymenoptera; family Cephidae; genus Syrista; species Syrista parreyssii. The sequence continues at coordinate 19,606 of JARQTG010000244.1, forward strand.
CGTTCTATTCTCATGGATACGATTTACGATAGAGTAATGATTGAGACAGAAAGATACTTAAACGTATTGACCTGGTATCTAAGTATGTCTACAATCATCTAAGTGCTAGGAAATATCTATAGTAATTGAATAACCGGATAAGGGAGAAATTCTATTGAAGTAGAACCAGCTGCCATTCTGTAATGTCACTTAAGTGAAATATCTTCGATTAATTTTTATACAAACGTCAGATATCCTTATACCGGGATTGTAGAAATTCTCGATTTGGATTTGCTCAATTAACTTTTATACAAATCCATCACTGCTCTCTCGTGGGAACTTGCATAATAAATCACTGTGAATACATTTTTATTTTACCGCGAGAAAGATAAGACTGTCTAAGTTCAATTTGATTACGTTGGACCCTAAAGTCTCTTCATCTCTTTGTGCTCTTTCCCTTGACACTTTTTTTTCCAGAAGAATACCCACGTTGACTTTACTTCCAACTCTGATCTCTTACTTCGCATCGCGTATGCAGTTATCGCCTTTGTGAATTCTGCCCTCTTGAAAATGTCGAGTTTCATCCTGGGCCCTTGTGAAATTCATTCGAGCGTAATGTGTAGTCGTGTACGGCATATAGAGTGCAACATATGTGTCTATATATCCGTTTTCAGAGAAATTTCATAAAAGACGCATGCGCGTCCAGCAGCTAACGTAATTGTCAATAATGGTGCTTTGATGTGCCTCCCGATAATTATTTACCACGCGATTCAGCCGTTCCTATGGAGAACGCCGAGAATATGTGCACACGAGTTAACGCTTCTCTCCGTAGAGGATTTTTTTTTATTAGAGACACTGTACTATATCGGGTAGACCAACCTAAAGCAATGTTTACTGCATAGGATTAATTCCCGGAAATAAAAGATACCGGATACTGATTAGAATTATCTATGATGCTTCTAACTCTGTTCACTCACCCTTAACATTCCAATTAGTTTCCGACTTGTTTACCTGGTAACGCGATACTTGTATTATGCTGTAGTATAGTCATGACAGTACTAAATACGAGAATGCCTGACTTTCTCTTATATTTCCCCATAGCCCAGACGCCTATGTTGTTCTATAATTCCCATAGGATGACAGCCTAATTAAAGAGACATCCTTTATTCAGAATTTCATATAACGTCCCAAAGGTCTACTATGTCCTCAGAAGCTGATCAATTAGCTATGATATTTGATCCAGTTGAATTATTATCGGCTGTAATCAGCTGAACTGGTGTCTGAGGTGCTGAGAATTTCGAAATAGGATTTTGCTGTAGTGCATCTTTAGTTCCTAGAAAGGTGGTTGTAGAAATTCGTAGCTTCTTCGTGGTCGTAGGAGGTTCAAGAGCTTTCTTAGAGGCCAGAACCTTTTGCACCTCCTCGCTGATATCGATAGGCGTCTCGATCTTCACGCTTTCCATATTGCAATCCATGCGCACCAACTATAAATAAGGAAGTGACGTGCTTAGTAAGTCCGTGTATGTCAAAACTATGTTACTCCAACCTCTATTACTTCTTCCTCCAAGGTATTGAATCTTCTGAGCATCAGGGACATCTTGGAATTCAATTTCGTAAGGTTGCGAGTGATCTCCAGTTCCTGGCCGATATCGTCCTCAATCTATATGCATTAGATATGTGAAAAATGTATTAATATGAGAGTAACGTAAAGGATATACGATAAAAAATGTATCTAAAACGTTATATAACCTCCTTCATCGCTTCTGACACATTGGAGCTTATGTATTCAAGGCTCGAACGAGATTGGCGTACCTGTAAAATCTTATTAGTAATAAAAGTACGCACTGCTCGGAAGACATTTTCTTTTTATGTTTTACAAGATCATTGAACTCCGTCACTTCTGCCATCATCTTGTAATGCGCTCGCATCGTATGGAAAAACTGTAAGTCGTATTCAATAGTTTATATAGACTTTTATATGGATTTATAAAATTTGGTACTAACTCTGTTGATGGTATATAACGTGATAGTAAGATTAATCAGGGTTATAATGATGCTATTGAAAAGCCGTAGTAGTAACGGAATCATCTTTAGCCATTTAATCCAACTACGGCGACTCCCTGATAGGATTTTAACCTATTATATATTTACATTGCTAAGATGCGATGACGCGTTGTCAGCAAATAGGAAATATATCTTGTTTTTACTGTTCTTATTCTATAGGGTGTTTCGATAGTAACCGACTGTTACCGAATGTCGCCGACTGTTGCCGATTCAATAGTGAGCTTGCGCGATGAAGACCTTTCACGATTCTTGATTGAATATGCATAAGAAGTATCCAATACTAGAGCCAGCTTGCGCAGCGCTTACAACTGTGCGTTCGTTTTGCCCGTAACTTCACTAAAAATATGCAAAAGTATGAGAAGCTCGAGAAAATAGGAGAAGGTATGTACTTATGCATTTTATTTGTTTTACTTTGATTTGATGACATTCTCTTTCTTGTTTACAAATTCTTTAACAATGCTCGAGTTGCCGGGATTAGTGATTTCGAGGTTGACAACCCGCCTTTTCTGTAACCTCCTGTCATTGTCAAATTCAATTTTTTTATTTTCAGGAACTTATGGCACTGTTTTTAAAGCAAAAAATCGTGAAACACACGAAATTGTTGCACTGAAGAGGGTTCGCTTAGATGATGACGACGAGGTAGTTTATTTGTGTTTTCAGTAAGACTCAGTATCATTGTTGAGCTACTTTATTCTGGTAAATGGATATTTGTTATGGGAATTGAATTTGGTTGTCTGGTCTTATTGTTTTCAGGGTGTTCCATCATCTGCACTTCGAGAAATTTGCTTACTCAAAGAGTTAAAGCATAAAAATATTGTTAGACTATATGATGTGCTTCATAGTGATAAGAAACTCACTCTAGTATTTGAACACTGTGATCAGGATCTTAAGAAATATTTTGACAGTCTCAATGGAGAGATTGACTTGGATGTTGTTAAATCGTTCCTGTACGAGAGTATTTTTGTCTATTTATTGATGTGATAATTTAATCAATATTAATTTTTGTAATTTTTTAAATGCATATTGAATTTTAGGTATCAATTATTGCGAGGGCTGGCCTTTTGTCATAGTAGGAATGTACTACACAGAGATCTCAAGCCCCAGAACTTACTCATCAACAAGGTACGATAATGATAGCTGAGAAAAGAATCATCTCAAATTTAGATTTACTGTGTATTTGTAGAACGGAGAGCTGAAACTTGCTGATTTTGGATTAGCAAGAGCGTTTGGAATTCCAGTCAAATGTTACTCAGCTGAAGTAGTAACATTATGGTACCGTCCCCCAGATGTTCTTTTTGGTGCCAAGCTTTATACAACGTCCATAGACATGTGGAGTGCGGGGTGTATATTTGCTGGTAAAAAGCTATAACTAATGTATAAAATTATATCAAATTTACACTTGTAATAACTAAACATATTTGTTCCAGAATTAGCTAATGCAGGCAGACCACTGTTTCCTGGATCCGATGTAGATGATCAATTAAAAAGAATTTTCAAAATGCTAGGAACACCAACAGAAGAGACATGGCCAGACTTGACTACCTTACCTGACTATAAACCCTTTCCTCAGTACCATCCCACCCAAGGACTAGCACAAGTCACACCAAAATTAACTTCCAGAGGAAAAGATTTACTTCAGGTATGTTTCGAGTAGTTTTAATTTCTTGCATATACTTCTTTATATCTTACATTTTTACAGAGATTATTGGTTTGTAATCCGGCACTGAGATTATCAGCAGACGAAGCTATGGCGCACTCGTATTTCAATGATTTGAACCCAGCTATAAAAAATGATCGTTGCCAATAACATGTCCCAGTTTAACGTAGCACGACTGATATGCACGCAGCGGGCGTAGCACCGTGAAGCGACCAAAACACTCAAGTGAAAATTATTTATTATACAACGCACATTGTGCTCCGATCGTATTGTGAAATATTGTAAAATCCTGTTTTATATGCAATAATGTCCAAGACGAGAATTAATAAAATTATCAATTTTATCACTATTTCGTAATACATATAAAAAAACGGGTGATAGAGATATACGTATATACCTATAAATTCTCATTCTGTAACACTACTAAAAAAATAATCATTCACATAGTTTATAGACGGATTTTATTAATGAAATATTATTAATCACAATATTGTATCCTAAAATCCTAGATCTACATAGCATCGAAATGAAATCTGTGTGCCTCCTGCAATTTCTCGATTTTATCCTCTCGCCTCTCCTTCCAATAAAGACCCATAATAATGGCAGATATTAAACCACACGTCCCGGTCAACGCCGCGACGCTTAATAAGATTAATTTGCTAGGTGTCACAAAAAGCTGTGCTTTCCACTTTGACGGTTCACCTATTGGATTGGGAATCACTACCATTTGGGAGTTGGGAATGATTTGGGGCCACTCTCGAGATTTTCCACTGACCTATAAAAAAACAATAGTTAATTTAACTGTTATATTAGTTATGAGAGTTACAGCAATTATACTTACTCCAATTGTAAGAGTGTCGACAAAGTTTGGTGTCCTACCCAAGCCAAATGTTGTAAATGGTAGATTTAACGAAAAATGTGCGCTTTGCGGTAATTGCGCTGCAATTGCGCTACGTGGGTTACCGTTCTGAGTAGTAGTTTTATAAGCGATGGAAGGTCCAGGCAAATTGGTACCATAAGTACGTTTTTTACGTCCCAAGGTGCCAGGTGATATGGGATACATACTGTTTGTGAGTCCCGTAAGAACCATCACCTTCACAAAATTGGCATCATAATCTAAACTGTTTTTAAATGCCACCATACGATAATTTGCGGTATTCTTGTCGGATTCGACGAGTATTACATCGAGGATACCATCCTGGTAGAAATCGTAGAAGGTTGCCATTACCGTTGTATTGTAAAACGGATTCAAAGCATTCCAGCGAATTTCGAATGTTCTGTTGAACGTTCCACAGTTACTACAGGGTACGTTTAATAATAGAAAAGACGACATCCGCTGATTGGAGCATAAGGTAGCTAGTAAATCTGGATATCCATCCATGTTAAAATCTCCACCTCGTAATGTTATTGTATCGGTGTAAGGATGACCGCTCATGGCGCTGAAGCCCCATAAGTTATTTTCATTATCCCGAAAGTTTATTGGCAGATTGTGCCAACGATCGCTTGTGTATATCATGATAGTACTGTTTGTGCAATCCTTGTCAAAGCACAATGGCAAAATTAAATCCATTTTTCCTGTTAGTTCCACATCCAAATATAAGGACTGACCAATGTGACCTCCGAAGGCTATATAGGATAGATTATATGGGAGATCTATTGTACTGTTATAAATGAAACCATAATCAGTGCCAAACCAGATTTCAAAATTTATATCAGTTGTGATGAAGAGATCAGGCATGAAGTCTCCATTTAGATCCAAAAATGCATTGGAGTGTGGAACCCTTATAAGTGAGAGATCTCTATTAAGTGACTGAGAGTTAGTGGCATTCATATGGATAGCCATCGGTAAAGTTCTATTGGCATTAAACACCCAGAATGTGCGAACACTATCCTTATCCATACCAAAGAGGTCTATAATCATATCTTGATTATAATCTATAGCCAATGGTTGACCATGCATTTCAATCAATGGATTTAATGTGTCACTGCAATTCAACTGACCATTTCCACCCCATAAAATATATGCATTGTAAGTGTGTTTGACTGGATCCGCTAATAGTATGATCAGAACATCCATAAAAACATCTCCATCAAAATCTCCAGGAACCACACTGACTATTCGATTATTGAAAGTGCAGTTCAAGTTTTGTCCATGACGTAACAAAGGTTCTTGGTCAGCACCAAGTAAGATTTCAACAGTTTTTTTATCTTTATGAATCACAAAGACATCTGTGAGTTCGTCAGAGTCAAAATCACCAAAAGCCGCAGGTAGCCCATCCAATATACTACTAAAAACAGCTGGTGTAATATCACTGCATTGGGCAACAGTTAAAGATATGGTAAGCAGACACAGACTTATAATCCCCATTGTGTCTGATTCACATTATCTGTAAAAAAAATAACATATTGCAAAAATCATTTTAGAAGTACATGAAAAAGATTGATTTTCAAATACAAATTCCATCATGCGTTAAATTTATTTCGAATAAAATATGTCAAATGCTGTGCGAACCTCTGGAAGGATGCAATTTACAAAATAACTCATTAAACTTGTGATGTCATATCAACATTACACTGTGAATAAAAATATGGGGAAAAATCTGTCTCACATAAATTTTACGAACCTTTGGATAGAATCAGTTGTACGGTATTCCTACAATCGAAGTCAATTAGTCATTACAATCCTGTCAAAATTATGCACGATCCATTTGGTTGACAGTTGAATGCAATACAAAGGTTACTCCACATTTAGAAGTAGAATAAAATCAGCTGATCGATTCTGTTACGCATGTGTCAATAGCAGAAGAGGATATACAGTAAGCTCACGTTCGGCAAAACGTGAAACCTTCGCACATCTTCGGCTAAAACTGGTACACGGAACATATGAGATGAACTCTATGAACATCTTGTAAGGGTCTATACTTGTCCAATCAAGTGGTATGTATATTGAAACTTGTCCAAGAAACTATGGGTAATGAGGTAAAATCCATTGACGAATCTTATCTATAAATTTACATTACCAGTGTTATTCCAGATAGTTTCATCAGACAGGAGTAGGAAGATTGCTAATGGCTGATTTTCTTGATACCGCTAGTATTTTGGCGCCACTTGAGCGGAGGTCCGTCGAACCATACCCACGTTTTTGATTGGTCGAATATATGTAGATACATATGGCGCGTATATATTCGTTTGCTTCGCGAAACCCACGATTTTATACTGGGTGGACACTTGAATAGAGATACTTGTACCCACGTTTAAGTACTGGCTATTACCTATGTGGTCAAGAAAGACTGGTAATTGCTCTCTATGGAGATAAAACCAAACATCCGGAAGAAGAAGAGTTATGAGTTCGTCAATTGTGTCAATGCTATTTTTCCTAAAGCATGAAAATGATTAGTTAGCTGAGGATTTATCATATGTAAAATCATAAAGATGTAACCTATGGACAGTTGGAAAAAAATTGTCCCTAAAAGGATGGTAAAAGAATGAAGTACCTAGAGAAAAAAAAAAAGAATAATAAATAATCCTGTGAAATGGGCCCCTCCCCGCCCATTTTCGTGAAGCATTGCCTCTCCATAAAGGAGCTACTGCTTCTCTGTGATCCAACAGTGGATCGTTGTTGGGGTAAATCCCTGAGCCGTGAGACTCAAGGGAAACCTCAGTTCGGGGTGTGTGGTGGGGGGTAAGAATAAGGATACAGTTAGATAACAATTATTATAAATTACACAAGTTCCGTGTGAAGGCCTGGACCAAGCCGTCTGCAGATCAAGAACACACGATCTAAGCCCAGCCTCCACGGACAGCGGGATCCGTCTTACGTATTGCGAACTGCTGTCAATGAATTATGCTTGCAAACCTCCGTCACTTCCCGCCCACTTGCCGAAACTAGGCAAGGAAACGGAAAGGAAGGTGATTAGAAGTTACCAGGTGATTTAAAGTACACCCATACGCCAAGTGGAGTAGCACAAGCGAACGCAGACTGACGTGACCGCTCCCCTAAAGAGCGCAGAAAGGTGTGCTGACGCCAGCCCATGATTCCCCACCGATCAAACCGTCTTGGCATATTTGCTACGGAGTTGACCGTGATATCAAAGTGATATCACGAAGAAACAATAGCCTAGACACAAGGTAAATGGGTAAGACAAAGAGAGAGAGAGGTTGCGCAGAGCAGGAGCAAGGGGGGGGGGGGGGTCGCGCAAGCGAGGTAAGGCCAGACATGACCAAGGGAACAGGTCTGGGCAGAATGAAAGCTCCAAGCCGATACATTCCCTGTATACCAGGTAGTCCCCCCCACCTACTGGTACTGGCAGCCGAGCGCTATCTTCGGGAATTGTCGTCAATGTTCGGCACTCGGTCGTGTTTACAGTTGCCGTAAGTGTAGCGCTCATTGAAATATTATTTATTACATATTTAACTTATTCTCATGTTATACATATATTTTATAGTGTGACTATTATACTATGTGCTGGCTTGGTGTGGTTCATTACTGTATATTTTTTATAACATTTGTATAATTGCGGAATAGCAGGTTACATCTCGAAAACTTCTTATTTATCAATTACCATTTGCAAATCTGATTCGTTTCTGTCATTTGTCATGCATCCCGAGAATAATTATGATGGGACTAAAAATAAAAATCATAAATCGAAAGTTTTATAGCTAATAGCCAATATTAAAATGTGGGTACAAGTCACTCTATCCATGTGTCCACCCGGTATAAAATCGTGGGGCTCGTAGAACACACGAATCTTTTATACATAATATACCTATATATATATTCGACTAATCAAAAACGTGGGTATGGTTCGACTGTCTTCCGCTTAGGTGGCGCGTCGACGCAAAATACTAGTTGTATCAAGAAAATCAGCCTATTGGTGATCTCTCTATTCATTTCTGGTTTCATATAACGAAGCAACTAATTTTCAGTTACCGGTTAACAAGTAATTATTGTTTAACAAATGAAACGGTGACTTAATCAGATTGTTAAACACTATTGAAGGCTTGAAGAAACGACTGTAGAAAATGTTGACAATAAGCAACATAGCATCATATGCTGTGTCAGCCTCAAGTAAACTGCTGCATGAGGTTAGACTAGCTGGTAAGCAATCCTGATTGTATGATATAAATAAATATTATCCAGCATTTTGATTATATCAATGACTTTTTTTTATGTAGGATTTAATGCAGCTCCATTGGCTATGTTGCAAGTCGCAGGCCTGAAAAATTTTAAACCACCTTTAGTTTATAATGGTAAAGATGCATAATGTTTAATGGATGGCACTCCCGATGAAATCATCTAGGATACAAATATTTTGTTTAACAGTTGAGTTTCCGGAGAGAAGAAAACTGCCAATGATGCAAAAGGTACCACAATATCCATCTGCAATGAGACCATTCAAAATGCAGAAAAAACTGAAGCTCATGAGGGGTCCAGAGCTGATACATAATAGTCTTATACATAAGCAGTATGGAATTGTTGTGAGTGTAATATTTATTGTATCAATTTCATCCAAAAACAGTTGGAAAAAAGAATTTGATGGATTCTTACAGGCCACAGGTGGTGGTAGATTACGATCAGGCCATTTCGAGATGATGCGTCTAACTATTGGCCGTATGTTAGACACAAATAGGATGTTTGCTATATGGCGTGTTGATGCACCCTGGCAACCAGTTACGAAAAAGGTTTGTCAATTATTCTTATAACTGTCTTCTGACATAAATCAGACTCTTTAAAATTCAGGGTCAAGGCCAACGTATGGGAGGTGGAAAAGGTGCAATCGATCACTATGTAACTCCAATTAAAGCTGGTCGTGTGATTGTAGAAGTGGGTGGTATATGTGAATATGTCGAGGTAAGTAACTAACATCTGATCCATGAAAAAATGTCTTCAATACCAAAATGATAAATTTCTCATATAGGTCAAAAAGGTATTGACAGACGTCGCAAATAAGTTGCCCTTCAGTGCCATTGTTGTTAACGAATATGAAATGCAAAAGATGAAACAGAAGGAATCTAGAATTGAGGAACGCAACTTGAATCCATGGACATTCAAGTATTTAGTACAAAACAACCTACAAGGCTGTTCAACCTGGATATCGCCAGTAGATCGAATGTGGTTTGGAAAATATAACTAGATCGAGCCCAAAACATTTCGCACTTAGAGCGTGAGTTGTAAACAATAAATGAAAAGAAAAAAAATACGAATAAACACTCATAAAGGAAACTCATGATTTCATTAATGTCATCTTTTGTTTTTTTTCTTTCATTTTTTCTTTTCACGCGTATCTCCAACGCATAGACATCGGATATCGCGCCATTGGGATTTCTGACTAGCAAACGAAACACTTTCAACTACTTATGATACAATTACAATATTTTATATCTTTGTCGACGGTTCGGTGGTAACAACAGGTAAATGCTACATATTGTACATTGAGTAGGCAATAATCGTATCGTAATGTTTAGTATGCCGACAATAATGATCGTTAATGATGATGACGATAATATTAATAATTATAATCGATTTACTTTATCTGCGCGATAATAATAGGGTAGCGATATTAACGTCGTTATCATCGTCATAAATAATAATTTAACGCACCGGGTATTTAAGAACCCTTCTGACTTGGGACATCATTATTAGTATTATCAGCGCAACATCTATCATAACAAAGGAATGATTAGTCTTTAGTCGTTGATGGCGCCGTACATGGCAAGTGAGGGTCTCCTTAAGCAGGTGGTTCGCATTCCCACTAATGTTTCCCTCACTAGCTATATAATCATTCATCCATTCATTCATTCATTCATTGACACACAATGAACACCCATTCACCCTTCTTTTATTTTTCTTCTCGAGTTACACTGTCCCAGCATCTCATCCACGTTCTACGTCATTCATTCACTCACGCACACGCTCTCTCACTCTCTCGCTGTTTATAACCGCATGCGCACGTGTCTTTATATTGCCAGCATACACACGACGAACGTCACAAAACGTTGTACTTTTGCAGCACATGCATCATCTATTGCATTAGGAAAGCAAACACGTGCGTACAGTCGTCTACTACAGCCGATGCATCAAAAAGTCTGCACGACGTAGACAGCCGAACCGAATTTCTAGGAATGCGCGAAGCGTCCAGTCGCGTGATATAATATAGGATAAGCATTTCTCAATCTTATTTTTTTCTCGCGTTACATACGTTTCTTTTAAATAAACATTTTTTCTTTTATTCGTTTCCCTTAGCTAAATCGATAATGATACCTCGTGGGTATTCTTAGTGATTTGCCGTGTGTGTAATTGCATGATTCTATTCATTTAATTTCATTTGAAATTCAGTTGAGGATGGGACGATATGGAAAATTCGCACTAAATTTGTATCTCTTATAACGGACATAGCAACGTCGCATATCTTGGATACACGCTAAACGCGTAGTTTATACTTGCACCACATCGCATTCACTGTTGGATGATTAGTTGTCGAATCGCTCGCGATATCAAAGTAATTCAAAATCGTCCCGCCCCAATTCTTATTTAATTCGACGCATCACCGCGAGTCGTCATGTCGTCATTTATTACTAGGAACGAATGATATCGCGAGGACGTCTGCGGTGGGACGGATTGGCGGCTACGAATCAATCGAATTCAACCGGAAAGCTTAACGGTCGTTACTTTCCCTCTTTTTTGTCTTTTAGCATCTATAATAGAAATGGATATCGTTAGTAATCGTTTACCGTGTATAGTAATGGTCGTCGTCAAAGATTTTCATCTCGGTGAACGATAATATTACGAGGACGTGTGGTCGTCCGAGAGCGCGCTGTGGTTACACGTTAAAGACCCTAAGTAACTCTTGCAATATTCGCGTGTATACGTAGGTATATGTACAAAATCTTACAACGCAAAATTTACAAATATTAGGATGCACTGTCAATCGAATTAATATCATACGACACAACGTGTAGAGTTTACCGCATCGACCGAATTCCATAGAGTAATAAGCAATATATAAATGTAATACCGAGAATCCATCCGAGATTACCAAGATGAAGGAGTGTCACGTTATCATTCTTCATATCAGGAATTCATATACTTTTGAACGCCAATACAATTCTGCGGTAAACCCGGCATTATGTGTTATTCGAAAAGACTGAATCTCGAGTTTCCAAGCAATATGGCTGACGGCTTTCGACCGAACCAGAGGCTGCACTCTCATTATATTACCTTTCATTCTCCATCTTATCCTAATACTCTGAGACATTATTCCAAACGAACTACTCTTACGCTATTTTCATCACGAACACCCTTACGTTACTGTAACGTTATACTTGATACAGTAGAGATAGTCGATCTTAATTCGCGTTGGAATTACCAAATTATTTCTGTGCGCTTCGCTTGCCCGGCCAGCCGATTGCCTCCGCATATATATTATTATTCATATTCTCGTATGAAAAAGAAAGAAAATTATAAAAATCAATATAATGTCGACAATAAAAAAAATAATAATAATATAATAATAATATTAATAATAATGATAATAATGAACGATGGTGATGGGGTGGCGGTGATAATAATAATAACAACAAACACAACAAAACAGAATGGGGATGACGATGGATGATGATGATAATGAAAATTATGACGAGATGCTCATTTACCGTGCTGTAAATGATGAATTGAGTAATCGAGTAGCGCGAGCTGTACAGATTGTGATGAAATGATGATGACTTTTATAGTACATATCATTAAATGATAACTAAGGTAAGCTAGACGAGTGGCAGACATTTGTGTATGGCGATAGTACGATATTTTGGAATATAGTATATTTATTGGTTGGAGGTTTAGGATTGGTGATAATCGGTCCCTAGGGGAATAGGGAAATAAGGAAGAGCCTGATGTGCAGGCAGAGATATGTGCAAAACTGACCGATGAACAGGAGGTACAGTAGAGAATGAATAACAGGAATGACGCAGCTGAGAGTCGTAGGTATACCGGGAGGACGTGAAAGAGGTCGTAAGAAAGAAGGAGAGAGGGAAGGAAGGAAGTCAGGAACTAGAGATGAAGCGAATGCACTCGATATCCTTAGAATCTCTCCGAAGTCTTCAACGGCTAGTTCTATCGGCCAAACCGCCATTGAACAACTAGGAAGTCGATGATTATGTGATTTGTAAACTCATGTGCTGCTAGGAAGCTGACTAGAATATAGGTTAGGACGAGCAGTCCGGGGCAACCTTGCCGGAGGCTCTAGGAACTTGGAGAATTCCGAAAGCTCCGAGAGCACCGAAAATTGTGACAAGAAGGAAGGAGGGCGCACCGAATTTGGCCGCGAATCGACTCGACTTGAATCGACTCGTCTCGCGGCCGTCCCTGCCTAGGCGTTCGACTCCTTCAGGTTGTCAAAGTACTGCATGATCTGATCGTAATCCATGCCCAAGTTTAGATCATCCAGAGCCATTTCCTCTTGTTCCTGGGATGAATACATCGGGTTCCCGACGATCGTCGCCCTCTTGACTTCCTTTGATTTGTCTTTGGCGCGCTTTTCCTCGTGGTTTCTTAGCTCGACGAATTCCGCCTCGTTCTCCCTCGAGCTCTCCGTCTTATTCTTGCTGTGATGATGATGATGAGATCGGGAATGATGTTTTCCTGATGATGCATGTCGCTGATTACCGTGACTTCCGCTTGACGATCTGTGTCGCGACTTCTTTGAATCCATCCCGGCCTTTGTCCAGACCTCACGGTTTCGATGAGGCGGCACTGGAGGTTTGTACTCCTCTATTACGCTCCTGCTGTTATTACTTCCGCTTTTTGCTTTTATCTGCGGATGCTCGCTTGCATTTCCGTTTGCATAATTATTCGTGCTTGACTTGCCGGAGACTTTGCCAAGAACATTCGCACTGCCATTTCCATTTCCTCTAATGTTGCCGTTACTAGGATCCCCGGAGTGTGTTATCGTTGTCATCGTTGATGTTGTCGTTGTTGTAGTTGCAACTGCGGGTATTCCGTGAGGTGGTAATGGTGGTGGAATGTCATCATCGGTAGAACAATTGTCGTCATCCTCCTCATTCTCGCCGCTGACAACATTGGCGCAGTTTCGGGCATTACTGTAACGAGTATCGTTCACGAAAACCCGAAATCAATACCGCGAATAGAATAAAAATGGAATGAAAATGAAGAAAGAACTAGCAAATTGCAAACTAATAAAGAAGATAATAATTACTCGTTGCGTGTAATCGATGTTTTGGCCGCACTAACATGAAGATTCGTCTTGCCAGATAAGCTGCGTGGTGTCTTGTCCTTCTTGCAATAAGTTGTAGTGTCAATGGGAACTGTAGACGTTGTTGTACATGCAGACGCACCAGTTGCAGCAGCTGCGGATCCACCGCCAGAAACTCTGAGAGAACTAGGAAGCTCGATATGATTTGGGTTGTCGAAGCTGGTACCAAGTTCCGCAGCAGTTACAGAATCCTCGTTCTCGTTGTCATTGTCGACGAGTGGTTCAGTAGCAAGTGGATTTGCAGTTAGTCTCACCTGTAAATTTTGCAACAATTTTCAATTATGAATAATACACTTTGATAATTAAATTCTGTGAATTAGGAAAGTACCTGTTGAGGAGCACATGCAGCCCTTTCAAGAGTTGCACGACCTAGCCAGACCCAGTCGTGGGCATTAGTGGTAGATTCCCTAGGTCGTCCAGCTGGTGCTAGCTGCCTGGCAGCTGCCCTGGCAGCGCCGAGTACCGGGATGATGGGTAGCGGCGAGTCAGGTGGCTGGGACTTGAATTTGCTCGCGTAGACGACGCAGGACACCACGAAGACGACGATGGCGAAACAGGAAGCCGCCAAAAGGACGTACATGCCGATCCTCACTGGCGTCATATCTTCATGCATGATCCCGTCACCGCCCATTCCTCCTGAAGACATGCCATTAGCTATAGCCGTGTAGTGCTGACGCGCCTGCACCGTCGGCTCGTGGTTGTTCTCATCTCTCAGCGGAATCCCTTCAGGCACAGAAAACAGACAGAGACGTGGGATCAGCGGCCGCGGTCATCGCCACGGGCAAGCGCGACGCACACCACTCTTTACAACGGACTCTACGCAGCACGTCTTTAGCTGATTTTTTATTAGCCATTTAGGCTTATCCTCTTAATAATCCTCATAATCATCATTCTTTTCCGGTCTTCAGGAAATGGCCAAGGAGAGTAGAGGCGAAACAAGGCGTGAAGAAACTTACCGATGAAAATATCTTGAAGATCAGGACTAATCTCGTGACCAGTCTTACGCTCCCTGTGAGAGCCTACGGTGCCGCCGCCGTCGTTTTGCACGAACTCAGGTCGATTTGTAAGATTACTCGAAGCAAATTTAACCTCCACGTTGGCAGATGCTGTAGCTAGTGGAGCTGCAGGAGTTTTCGATGATGAGGACTTTGATCTTCTGTTGGACATTTGACAGACGTCAACGAGTTTTAGAGTCACTCGCACCAAATCTCCACGTCCCTCTCCTATGGCGATTACTCGAGGGTGATGGGAAGCGCCCATAGGAGCAACTACTACCACCTCAGTTTCGTCACTTTTCATCTCGATCTTATAGTCTGTTACTGCAATTTCTCTCAAGGGAGTATGCGAGCCGTCAGAATATTCAATGTCGATGTCTAACAGGCCTTCCTAAGAGAGTAACTTTGATAAAAATACAGCCCAGTCGCTAAAACAACAATTTTTAAGTACTCAAACCCACCTGATATTGAGCAGTCAACCACCTAGTAACCGACGTTTCTGCGACGTATCCATTCTCGATAGCTGTATCAGGACTGATCGTTAACTGCAATCCGGAAACGACTTTGACGGAGAGATGCGCTACTGAGACTCGATCGCTACCAACACGCACTTCCTTAGCACCAATCACTCTTCCAGTAATTGGAGATAATACTTGAACTTCTGTACGACCAACGCCACGACCCTGGACTATTTTTCCCTGAAGAGTCGCAATTCGTGGATCCGAGACTCGTAGCAGACCTACTACAAGGTCCGTAACACGTAACATGGTACGGCGATTCACGAAATGATATACTCTTCCGGAATCATGGTCGGCTGCCACAAATCGTGCATAAATTTCCACAGTACTCTGTTGAAATCTCAATCGACAATTTGGAGTACGATCAATAGAATTGCCATCCGGTTCTATCCATCTTTCAGCATTTCCATTCCTGGACATCCTACTTTCCTGGTCACCAGCAGCAGCCGATCTTCTTCGTCTTCGACGTCGTTTTCGTCGCTCTTTCCTGTCGCTCAATTCTCTTCGCTCTATTCTCGATCCTGCATTTTTCTTCACTGCATTGTCATTTCTCTGGTTTTCCCAATTCTCATCCACGACGTCCTCGTCGGTATGAAAAAATTGTTCCCCAGGTGCAACTGTCACTTCATCAGCGTATGTTTCATCAGATCTAAATGCAGTGCTGTTCAAACTACGTTTGTTCTTGGCGATGGAGTGCTCCTCTGGTACTTTCCAACCTTTGATCTGACTTAGTCGTGTATCCATGACGGTAACATCAAGCGGAAATTCAGGCATCCAAACTTTAAATCTTGCTAAACCAGTATATGTGCCATATTTAACAAGAACTGAAGCATTGCTGGATCCACGTATTTCTGAGCCATCCACATAAACGCTACTACACGATGAGGATACCTGAAATAATTTGGCACCGTGAAAGTTGTACAATTAGCATGAGCTCTTGCTATTAACAATAAGTCATAAAACCGGTTCGTCCAGATAGAATATCGCCGGCTAATCTGCCTATTGCATTTTCTTACATTACATTAAATCACATTATTACACTGCATCGCTCTTACCTTAAGTACACTTTCATCCTCTGAATGACAAGAAGACTGAAGCGTAACATCAGCCACTTTTCCAGCTTGACTTACGATGAAGACTTTCATCGCCTGCGAGACTTGCCGGTGCGTCAGCACAGCTGTATTCATTACCTCCCAATTCTAAAACATAATTGAAAGAGCACAGTGAAATAATCATCTGCTTAGACGTTTTCAAATTCATATTTCAATCAATGTGTCCAATATTACCCTACCTTGGAAATTGGTAACACAGCCTGAATATCATCTTTTTGAATTTCAAGACGTGCCTGAAGCTTCCTTCTTTCAACGTGATGATGATGATGATGTTGTTGCTGCTGTCCTGACAACCAACTACCGGCCAAAGAAGCATTGTCTTCCTCGCCCTCAAATGCATAGCGGACGCTCCAAACAATTCTTCCACCATCCCAACTGCCACTTGCACCCTCTTCACTAGCCTCTAGCAACATTGTCAGCACTTCCTCAGCAGTTGTTAATCTGTCAAACATTTATCAAACGTAAATCTTCACTGTTGTGTACGAAGAGTAATGAATGAGTGAAGGCACTGATATTCTACATTCAAGAATCTCTTAATTGAGCCTTTTGATACGTCTAGATCAATTAAATATGGATAACGTATTTTCTGTTACACACTTGAAAGAAATTCAAGTGGCGCTATTGTGTGCAAACTGAAGAACATTTATTCTCCGTGCATTAGCACCGTAGTAGCTTAAAGTAGAACGATCGATAATATGTCTGAATTCATCTGCGATTGGATTTTCTAATAAAGCAATGTATTTATCGCACATTTCTCCGAATTGTACGAGTACGAGCGACCTTCCGACCTCAAAACGCCCAAGACGCGTAATTCACGTTACCATGATAAAATACACGATCGATCTTGTTTACGTCTCGTCCGAGCGACGCCAATGGCGTCATCGACGCCACTGATGAAATAAAAACATTTTTTAAATGTACGTTTAAATAACGCGACTAGTGCTGAAAATGACGACAAAAATAAACTCATAAAACTGTAAGGGGTCACACTTTACCTGCATAAAATATTTTAATAAAACCGTTTAAGATATAAAAGAAGAAGTCAAGATAGCTTTCAAGGTCCAAGAGAATTCTTCATATTCCCTTTATTCTTTCTACCATTCATTTTATGTGTGCTGCTTAGAAATAATAATCTCGTTTATTTAGATTTCGTTATTAAATCATTTACAACTCCCTCTTATATTCTCACTATCTTTTACTCCATTTCTATGCCTTCCTGACACTCTGTACTCTACTGTCTGCTAACTATACTCGTGTGATAAGCAGTAACAAAGTGATATAAAGAGGAACGAGAAGAGCCTAGTAACGCAGTACTCATAATGTATCCATCAAGTGCGTTCTTCTTTCTCGTTATTTTGATTAGCGTGTCCGTCCACGCTTTTCCGATTGAAGAGATTGACAATGTAGACCCAGAAATTGGAATTTCTGTCATCCAAAGTAGCCAGAGTCTTCTAGAGCCTTCCACGATCTTTGACTACATCGATTCTCTACTTAACACACCCGATGACGTCCCTGAAGAGATTCCAAAATTAAAAGCGAAGAGAAACGATCTGCCTGAAGTATCCAATGAAGACTCCAACGAATCTCTTCACGTCCTTGTAACAGCGAGTGAACACCAGCCCAATTCACCAAGCAGTGAATCTTCAGAATCCTCAGAATCCAACGAGGGATTAACGAGGCTACGACGTTCTGTCGGTCATAATGACTGTAGCAGCAGCAGTAGCAGCAGCAGCAGCAGCAGCAGCAGCAGCAGCAGCAGCAGCAGCAGTAGTGAATCATCCGAAAAGGATGAGAAAAAGAAGTGCAAAGATGATGACGATAATGACGACGATGATGACAACAACGATAACCGGAAAGAAAGCATAAAAAATAATAATAAAAAAAACGATGATAAGGATGACAGTGACAGTAGCAGCAGCAGCAGTGAATCATCCGAAAAGGATGAGAAAAAGAAGTGCAAAGATGATGACGATAATGAAGATAACAATAGCAGCAGCAGCAGCAGCAGCAGTTCATCTTCATGAAGACCATCAAAAATATCATTCAAGGATCGATGATGATCTTTCCATATAATAAATAAGTGAATATTTACGGCAAATCTTAATGCTAATAATTCATAAAAGATAATTTAGCAAAAACTGTGCATGTGCAGAGTAAAACAACATTCGAACTGAAAGGGATTGACCGATCGTTGACGGAAATGTAGTATCGAGTAACGCTACCACAATGAAGAACCCAATAAAGATACTAGAGAAAAGAAGGCCATAGCAGCAGATCAATGCTTTCCCTGTCACTTCCTCTTCCATTTCCAATTTCCTCTTTGCTAGAGAGAAAATACTCACGTATTTGGGGAACGTGAAACGCTCTCCTTTCGTCTGGCGGTAAAGGTGGCAGCCGTGTTCTTCGCATTGATCTCCGAATCCACGATCCAATCCGGACTGCTCGAAGAAGCCTCGAGAATGCGCACGCTCGACTTGACCCGTGCTCTGAAAAAGAACGAGTAATTTCTAGTATCAATCAAGACGAGATTCTTTAAGAATGCCCTATTTTTTTTTTTAGATCAAGTAATAAATTTATTGAAGTTTTCGTTAGCTTGGTAGCAGTGACAAAGTGATATCATATTTGCTACGAATATGATAAAGTGTCAAGAGGTCAGCTAGCGCCATCTTATAATGATATTCGTTATAAAAAATTCATTTTCTGTATCAATTATTGGACTTTGGGTTTTCATGTTTCTTTTATCGCTCAAAAAATATATATATATATGTTTTTCTTACGCACCAGTTAGCACGAAGCATTCAAATTCTATATAATAGAATTTTAATAATGGAGGTATGTATATTCGTTAAATATAGATGTGGAAGATAGAGACGAGAAAATATGAAAAAACATCAAAAGGAAAGAACAGTTAAGAAAGTTTCCCAATATCCACATAGAGTAGCAAAAGAAGTTTGGCAGTTTTCTTCGAGAGAGGCGTGGCTTTAAGAGATTTTTGACTCTTGGCGGTCTGCGCCTGGGAGAAGTTTACTAGTAGGAGGTATAGGAGGGTGCCGGATGTGCCATTAGACGATCAGGGCCAGGAGCTGCCGGAGGGTTATCGATTGGCTGCATGGAACTCGCACTTGATTCTGTTGAGAGTGGGATAGAGATAGAGAAAAAGAAAAGTGGGAGAGAGAGAGAGAGAGCAAGAACCTGCTTAAAAAGTCTGAATAATATGAATAAAAACCGATAGAGATCCGATTTGATTACTGATCGGAATCGATGGGGGCCATCAAAGACATCTACGTTCAGATTGAAAATGATTCGGAATAAATAGGTTATCGTGTCCAGTATGACTTCATTGGTGATTACCCCGTAAAGAAAAATGTTTAATTGAAATTAACGAGAATCACAATTATTTTTCAATAGTAAATATCAGTAAGATTTGATAAAAAACTTGCAATGTGCAAGTCTGATTCATTCCAATTGATTACTTGCAATCGGTTTCCATAAGATTTTTCAAGCAGGGGAGACTTTCTGACAAAAACATAGTTTAGACAGGTAAAATAAATACATACCTAATGACGAGAGCAACAATAGGTGGGGTGCCAGATCGTGGTTGTAAGAATGCTGGCACGTGTAGCCGTGATCTTGGATAAAGAGGTCCATGTGGTACCAAGAGAATTAGAGATTCATCCGAGCTGAGTTCCTTATAGGCAGCACGATTAGGAGATAAGGGTAGTTGTCCCAGTGGTGTCACAGGCTGGATCTGAACACGGGGCTGACAGGATATGGCGTCGCCTTCTGTGCGTGGTTCCAAAACTGAATAAGCCACCTGAACGAGTCTCGGTAAGCTCTTGGTGACCTTAACTCTGCCAGATGCATCAGGAGGTGGCAAGGGTGGCCACCAGGAGGCTGGAATTGTTATCTGCGCGAGACACACGCCGTCTTCGCCGTCTGGACTACATGCAGCTGTCAGTGACGGCCGACCAGGTAAAGTTGCATGAAGTACGACGCAAACCCGTTGATGTCGTGCCAGTAGAAGCTGTCTCCTGGCAACGGCTTCACTTCCTGCATGGAATAGAACGCGAAGAACCGGAGAATCTCGTGGTACATTTCCACGCACGAGATGCGCTGACATGTCAAGATGTCGACCGCTGAGCTCTTGTGCATCCAGAAGTGCAGCTGCAGATGAGCTCGTTGATCCACTACTGCTAAGGTTCTGTTTGCGCTTGGTATTACCACTACCATTTGTGCTACCACTTACATTCCCACTGTTACTTCCGTTTACAGTCTTATCCGCGCCGGATGTTGCTACTGGTGCACCAGGTAGCATATCCAGAGGATCTGGCACTATGTATCTTGCCGGTACCGTCTGCTTCGTGCTAAAGGGTCCATAACTTGCTCTCACCGAAACTGGTTCGCTTGTTTGAAATACCGTAAACTTGTCTATCGAGAGGATGCATCCTGGCGGTGACAAAACCGAAGCTGTACCACTTCCGGTTCCTGGTACAGCTCCCGTCGACTGTCCTGAAGATGCAGCCCCTGCGGACAACGAGTCCGGCTGTGCTGGATAGTATTGCCGTGGAGTATGTTTCAGAAAGAAACCACCGTCCTTATTTTCAAAATGAACTTCCACGGAGGCAGCAACGCCTGAGAAATAAACGAAAAAAAGTAACATTATTGACTGTCAAATAAAATTTAAAAAAATTTTAATTAGCACTTTTTTCAAAACATAAACGCCATAGCGTTATTTCAATTACTTATACGTAATACCTTAAAATATTGCTAAATGTCGAAAATGTTATTATCAGACATGCACGTCAGTATTCAGAATCGTTAATAAATTATTTAATATCACTATGATACTGCCATCTAGTGCATGACGCAATACCCAACGATTATGCGCCTGCGACTTAGCAAACAGTCATACATAATATGGAAACTACATGTTTCGAATTCCACTCGTGTACTCCCATAACATGGCGTAGATATGAAATTAAAAAAAAACAATTCAAAAAATTTTCATATCTTCCGTCATCGTCCCAGCCTACGAACATTTAGAATACTCGTACAGCAAGTATAAGCTACCGTGTGATAAAGTAAAGAAACGGTTCCTTCTTCTGAAGATTAGATGTTTACGTTACAGAGCTCCCTATGTACCTTCGCAGCATGATATCTCTATTTGTCGGTATTCATTACTGGTACATAAAGAAAAGTACTCATCGTACATCCGTCGCACACGGTGTTTACAAACTCGACTCAGTTCTATAGAGTTTCGTTCAATAGATGGGAAAATGAGTATGAGCATAGTTTTTTATTATTATTTATTGAGAAGAGAGAGAGGGGGGTAGTCATAGGTAACGGATGTTGAACGTATGGACGGGATGCTACCACAATCAGTAGAGGGGCACATCGAACCACTGGTACATTTTCGGTTGGCTTTCATCCAACTCGTACTCGAGGCAACGTCTCGGATATCTGCCAAAAAATGTTTCCATTTAACCGGCGCCGTCTTTCTACGACTAGTCATCGTCCATTTGCCATTCGGCAAGGATGTCGATGCACGAGAATGAGGATCCAGGACTTACTTGGAGTAACGCTTACAACCGACGATGGGATAGTCTTCGCGAAAGCACTTTGTCCCAAGTAAACTGAAGTATACGATGCCTATTTTACCAGAAACTTGATCTTCGGAACGGTGTAGACAATCGTAGAAAGCTTCGTCGCAGGAACAGTGTACTCTGGTAGATTATTAAAAAGGGCCATTAAAGAGACTGTTGATAAATTATTAGTAAAGTATATAAGTGTGATTGACAGTGCAGTATACTGATTTATACAAGAAAGATTAATGAAGATAGAACGAATATAAATTATATGAATAAATTGTCCACCTTGTGTAGAACGAGGGATTCGTCAGGTTGTGCTTGGTTTCCATAGCTTCAATAATGTCCTGACAATTGTCATGAGAACGACAGCATGCATCTGATTCGGCAAAGTGTCCCAGATCCTCGTAATTTTCTGCCACGTTTCCGCTTCCGCACCACTTCGTTCCTGCCCGACATCAAAACGATCGATCCTGTCTTCTAGGAGTTCTCTGAGCTTCACGTTTTTTTTTTATCATCCTTGACTAACAAGCTACCTAGTAGTAGGTAGACATACTTACCTGGAAATATAACGTTCAGACGTTGTCGTTTTGATTCTCGAAGATCGTTGGTCGTGTCAATGTCCTCGTGATCAGGAAATTCTCGAGTCTCAATGACCCAACCGGTCGTGAGAGTGACGACCAGAGTGAAACATAAGAGAACATAGAAGAACGACGTCGCCATTGCGAGACAGAAAGAATGAGCAAGAACAAAGAAAAGCACGGAAACCCAACGGAAGTTAGGAACGATCAACCTGCAGTTGGTGTCAGTGTTTTGGCTTTTATTCAAAATGATTAACCCCATTTTTCTAATCGTACACAGAGCTAACCTGCTAAGTCAAAACCACGATAGCCCATGATACCGCTACTTGGTAGGACAGACCGCATGTAGAGTGACCTGGTGCCTGAAATCTCATCAGTGCCTGTACCTTATATGCAATTCTACGGAAGTGCGAATATCGTCGTAGTATATTATCACAGAAATAAGTGAGCCCCCCTGCCGACGGAGAAGACGTCATGCGTAGCTGGCATTCTGCTGTCAGAAAAACTCTTGAACAGCCCACCGTACGGAGTCAGGACAGTGACGGGTCGCTAGCTAATATAATAGATTGATGGTTCTACGCTGACAGCATCCCATTAATTATTTCGAATAATTTGTCAGGACAGATCTGACGTAGACTATAAAGTGTACAAGGTACGTGATCACAGAAATCCTTCGCATAATTCACTTAGACTCAATGTATAATACGTGACTCTTGTCTGTGTACATACTGAATAGTATGAAAGGACATTGAAGTACTGTGCTAAATTATAAAACTTGTGTGAGAACTTCTTCCAGCATAAGTTACTCGTGTGCCGTCACCAGGCAAGACTAGATGTATTTTCAAGGAGAGTAAAGTAGTGCTTCTGTACTGTCTTTTAAAAGATTCAAGAGAGCTCAGTACGAGAGAAGCACAAGACAGCAAAGAGTGATAGATCAGCACACCCTGGTGGTTCCTCGAGCGTGCTGTCGCACGCACGGACTCCCTTAATTCGAGAGCTCATCTCACCGCTCTATCTTTGGATACGAGAACGATGAGGAAGCAGAGTAGAGGCGGTGCGAGCGTGGCCTAGCATCGACTTGCAATTGCGTTACAATGCGTAGAATGAAGCTGAGAGTAGCCTAGGTCGTGTTCAGTTGAGAATGGAGAAAAAAACGTTTACCACGCATTAATCAGAAATAAACAGTTTACAGTACTGAAGCAGCTTCATGGTTGATTCAACAAGTTCTGAGGAATCATTCTAGAGGAATTTGTAAGAGTCAGCATCTTCGTGGTTTTTGTAGAGTGGACTTCCGTCCAGATTGGGACAGAGAAAGTGTCGCAGATTGCGAGGACCTACCATCCCTTCTTGACGACGTGCACATTCCGTTAACCAGAGTGACACGGCACATATACGTTCCTTAGAGACACATCCTCCAATTCCTTTTATCTCTTCACTTAAGAATTCTGCACCTTCGTCGTCTACGATTCCCTCACGAAATTTTAGCGCCATTCTCTCCAGGAACTCGTCAAAAGGACTTGGCTTTGACACAGCATTTACTTCTTCAGGATCAAGTAGTGTTTTACCTTCTGCACACTTGCAAAGACCTTTTTGAATATCTTCCAGATTGATGGATGAGTATCTTCTTTTTACGTCGTCTTTAAATTTCATGTTCTCTCCTTCCTGCTCATCCAGGTGCTCATCACCCTCGCTGGTATTTCCTTGATATTCAGTATCTTCGCGTAAAGCATGAGGATCTTCCTTCCCAGGCTTATCAGCTGGCTGTACTTCGCCCTGCACTTAACATTTTATTAACTTCTAAGTAACACGGTAAAATAAATGAAACATAAGGAAGAAAGTCAGACCTCGTAAAGTTCAGAATCTAAGGAATGAGCTTCTTCGTTTGCTTCCAGTTCTCGAGGATCCTGGCGAAGATCTTCTTGTAGCTCTTCCAAAGACGTCACTGAATCCTGTATAACGATACCATCTACGTCCTTATCATGTTTCATGTCTCTTGTCTTCCCTTCTAAACTTTCCGTATCGCCCTTTCTATTTAATGCGTCAAGTGGTAGGCTTCTTCCTGAAAAAGGTGTCGATGTCGGTGACGATGTAGTCCCCAGGCTGTCCGTTGTCATTGGCGTTGACGTTATTTCCTCAGACATTTCCAAGGAAGATGGTACAACATTATTCTTCTGAAAATCTGGTTCCACGTCGAAATCCATTCCGGTTATCTCAGCAGGACAATCAAGTCTGGCAAGATATTCGTAGAGCATCAAGAATGTCCTGAGAGGAATCATCGCAGATCCACCCTCGGGCTCTCTGGTAAGTAACTCGCAGACGTAGACCATCGTCTCAAGAAGGTTCTAACCAAAAGAAATATATAGTTAAATCACAACAAACTGTATCCACTTAGATATGCCACAATGGGTAACTCTAGATGTAGCTCCAGGTGGAGTAGTAAAATAGACAAAAGAAGTATCTGCAGCAGCAGCCAGTACACAACCATATAAGTTACCAACCGTAGTGCATTTTCAAGTTCTTAAGTTGGCACTCACGTTTCCAAGGAAGCCGCATCCTACCGCCAACAACTGGTAGAGGTTGCATCTGTCCCTGGAGTTCCTGTCAAGGATGGACGGACTGATCTGTAGGATCCTATATAGGCTACTTTCCGACAGACCAATTTCCTGCCAGCGAATCACCAAGGTACATGGGTCGACGGTTTCGGCATGCTCGAAGCGTTCTAGAAGAGTCTTCAAGTATCCTGGTGTAATACCAAGACGCGCCCGTACTGGGTACTCCAAACGTTTCTGGTTAGTTAATCAATCCAAGGAATGTAGTTGTGTACAGTATAATCCAGACTAATAGCCGGGACGATATCCACCAGGAAGCTCAGTATGCATTTATCACCTTGACAGGAGGAACCTCGTTTTCTGCGAGTGCACGAAAATAAGCGGATGTCCAACGTAGAAGATCACGAGGTTGCGTACGAATAGCGGCCTTCGCGTAGCACTTCAATATCCATGGTAACTTGATTGGGATCCTAATACCCTCCTCGGAGAAATTATTTTCTGATGCCGATGAACACGCCATTTTAGCAGCTTGGTCAATTTTTATATCTCAGGTATGACGAGAATGTAGCTGCTGGTGTTGTTGTCGAGCCAGTATTACGCAACGATTACGAGCGTGGGAAATAGCAGGCAATGTCAACAACTTGTACCGTAGAAGATGGAACGGCGAAGTTTAAAACGCTGAGGTACGAATTGGTTTAAACGTCTGTTTCATCAAGTTTTGAAGTTCCCTTTAAAGAAGCTGGTTTAATCTAATAGACGAAAGGACAAGCATCGCGTGAATCTCAAGACACATGAATCGTGTTCTTTGTTCACTGCGAATCTCTCTAGGTCCTTCCTGATGCTTTGCTGGACAAACCACAAACGTGCTTGAAATACTGTAAATGTGGAGAACGAGATGAACCCCCAGTGCTGACTTCTCGGCCAATTACGTCTAATTGACGAACAAACGTGCCATTTCGTGCTCGGCAATTCTCTCGTCCCCTTCGTACCCCGAGATTAGAGATATGTGCTATATACGTAACTATATATACAGACATATACATACTCATATAGTATATACGTAAAGGCGTCAGCAGAACGAGCACACAATCGCATCTCCGCCCTAGCATGTTCCTGGAAGCATGAACAAGGACCAGGGATGATCAGCAGACAACGGACGAATCCACAACGAAGCTTCAAGTTGAATCGATCGTGTGTGTGTCGCACGGTAGACAATTCCTGGAGTCAGCTTCTTCTCCAAGAACGAAGAAGAAGAAACGAAAGAAAAAAAAGCAGCAAAGAAGATCGACAAGCATAAGGAATGTAAAAAGGACGAAGGCTGCTGCATAAAGCTAATTCCAGAAGGTTCTATCAGTCCGCGATGCGGATTTGAATTCGATTTGAATTCGAATTCGTACTACCATCTATCCCCAAATACCATGAGCTTTTGAGAGTGTCTCTTGTGGACCAGGTTGAATAATTCATACCAGTAAAAGCTTCTACCTCGGTAAAGAACTGACGAGCCGTGGGAATTTCGTGCATTTAACACTGGTTTTACTCGACGCACAAAAGTTACATAAAATACAGGACGCCTACAGCGACTCTGAAGCAGTGGCACGTGTACTCTTACATCAGTACAAATTACATGCTCGAAAGATAGAGCCATTACCAGTGACGATTGTGCTCGGCTGAACCAGAAAAACTCGAGGGAAGTAGGTCTGAGTGGGCCACATACCGCGACACTCTTTTACACCCTTGCTCTCGGTGGTGCTTGCTTGCTTGTCTCGAGTGTTCACCCTGGGACCACCCTAACTCACCCCACGTTATACCAGGTTACAACGGAATATCTGCCTAGACGTCTCTGCTAACCTTATACACAGTTCCTATGCAATCCTCAGGATCTACGTATCCAGCCAACAGTACTTGTAACTTCAGAAACTTGTTGAGAGTCGCATGTCTACTGTAAGTGTGATCGATATTCGATATTAGACGTGCGCTGAGCAAAGAAAATACTTTCTCTGGTATCCTCAAGTAGTTACGTGAGTAGCCACGAGTGCCAACGTACAAGTGTGAATGAAGAAGAAGGTTGTTAAGGAGTACGAGAAGAGTAAAATATACACCGTACAAAGTACAGAGCAGAATAGCATTAGATGCCCCTTGCAACTAGCAAAAAAGATGCACATGAAATTGCATCTATTTAACTGGAAGAATGCAATTGAACGAGTGAATGCAGCAGAATTCCAGGGAAGATAATGCAGAGACGAATAAATATTCAAAGTAAATGACACAACAGAGAATCGAATGAAGGGCGATTAGTAAGCTGCTTTATTGACTGTGGTACGCATTATTGCTAGCCCTGCAAATAGAATCAATAGCCTCATTGTACCAGGGTCCTCGATTATGCTCGTTTCCGATGGGAAAAGCGGAAAGGCAGCAACCATTATGCATAGGACTAAATATATATATGCCTATAACACATCCAAGTACTTTGGCTCGTTGGCAATGATGGCACAGAGCATCGCTGCCAACGTTATTACGCAATGTATATGCAACGTCATTCTGTGATATGGACAGAGGCTGACCTAATGTATGATCTGGTCCTTGCCTATGGTTTATAGCTCGCTAGATTGGCTCTCTTGTTTACGGCGTATGTCGTCGCTGCCACATACGCACTGATGTTTATTGCTGTAATTTGGTGACACATTGTTCGCACTGTATACTCTCGTTCAGTTGGCTGACCCTTGACACACACTCTGCTCTTGCGAGAATCCTATTCTCGGATTGACAATTACAGTGCGGAGGACTCGATCGTGTTGGAGTATTGAGAATGCGCTGAGAATGCACTCAGGATACATTAGACTGCATTGTCACTAGGAAAATATTTCTATGGAATTTCTGCCCGCATCCATTGGGCTAAACAAAATGTCTGTCCTTCGTTATACGTAATGTTCCTTTTGTGATCCCGCATTGCTGCATCCTGTCTCTTGTTGTTCCTGAAGGAAGCATCGTTTGTTGATGAATTCCTACCAACTTCCTGGTCCAGATATGTATGCACGTGTCCACTGGCACGTCGTAAAGTTTGACGGCATCTCTTTGTATATATGCCAGACCTAGGACATTGAGAGCGTAATTGATAAATAGGGTTCATATAGGTTTATTTCTTTGTACCAGGCGGAACGTAAAATGTGGTAATAATTGTGTGGAAGAAGGATTCAATGAGCCGTGCTTCGATGTCCCGGACGTTTTTCATATGATCGGATATGCAGAGGCTACTAAAGATTGTCGTATATGCTTTGAAATGATTACTCGATCCCGATACGGCAGGATATTGGAGAACGGCACTTGAATGATCAGGATTTGCGATACTTCTGCGTATAGATTTCCAATGCTGCGCGACGAATTCTCATTCGTATACGGATTCGCTTGCATGGATTCTTGCATTCACGTATATACCGAAACATGGAATTCAGGCTTATACGTGGATCGGATATGTCAGTACAAAGCCAGTCGTACCCAAAATGAACTGAAAAAAAGAATACACAGATGCGTTGTGCTATGCATCGGAATTGCGTTCAATTCATTCTTGTGCTTCCCCTACAACAGCGAAATGTACCTATTCCTATTGTTTGATTTCTCTGCTAGATTTGATGGGACAATAATTCAGCCGAGAAATCACCATGGTCGTAAAAAGTCTGATATGAAAGGTGCGAATTGACGTGGAAAATTCCTACTGGGTCTTTGGATTGGTTTGGCCGGGGGTTATACGAAAGGAATGCCGGAAGAAATAATCGGAAGTATCGATCGATCCTGGTGCCCCCACTGCGCCGGACGAGACTTAGCGCATCATCTTTGTTATTCGAACAAGCGTGTTTGGCTTGATGAGATAGGCTATCAAGAATTCTTATGTGTTCATGAAAATGGCAACCAATCATTGGTGTTTTTGATTGCTCTCATTCGAGTATCAAATACTGTTTAATGTTCAAACGTACAGATCGGACAAAAATTCAGTCTCTGATTGATCGTTTTGATTGTCTTGAATTTTTTGAAAATTCATATGTATTTTTATGTTATTCTCGTATCGCTGTCATCTTGAATTTCAGTACGACTTAGACCAAAGCGACCGCTGCTCAGAAACGCACGTTAGGTTATTGTCTCTCTG
This sequence comes from Syrista parreyssii, assembly GCA_030142615.1. Taxonomy (NCBI): domain Eukaryota; kingdom Metazoa; phylum Arthropoda; class Insecta; order Hymenoptera; family Cephidae; genus Syrista; species Syrista parreyssii. Next base: position 49,051 of record JARQTG010000244.1, read on the forward strand.
GCGTCGAATTTCTACTTGGCTTATCTTGAAAATAATAATTATCCCTGGACAGACATAGCCGAGTTTCTTTATATCAGAAAAAGGCAAGAAAATCCATTGATGTTAATGAGAATAGAGTGAAGAATTGCCAATGGTAATTCAACTTCTCATTTTCATTCTCGTAGGATAATTTATGACTCCAGTGGTGTCAGTTACGATTTCCATATCCGTTGTGTTTATGGACAATCTTGTCATGAAATGTATGCTAGAAGGAATGAAGGAGTGATTGAAATGAGAGTAAAACAGAATGCAAATGACTGAATGAGAGATCGAGTGAGAGCGTGAGCTGTACGAGAGAATAGAAAGAGCGAAAGAGGCCAGACTGCCAGAGGAAAGGGCATCTGCTTGTCCGTGCAAGTGGCGCCCGCCCTACAAAGAAGTAGGGGGACTCACGCGTAGCGTGGCGCCTATGTAGAAAATCGGAGTACGGAAAGCTGCGAACGAGCTAAAAAAGAGAGAGAAAAAAGTGGTCGACAAAAGTTTTAGAATTACGTGCTGGCAAATGGATGGTTGGCATTATAAGATTGTACCATTCAGCCATTGATTTTCTTGCAGGAAAGGTCGTTCCGAAATGTATAATAGGACCTATGGGACTCTGTGAAAACGTGTTGCTGGGTATAAGTGGAACCGCTGGCAGCGGCACGTTCTTATACGTAGTAGCCTAGAAGGTGAGAAAGAGACAGGACGAGGATGAGGATAAGGAAAAGAGTGTATCTCACTCACCAGCAGTAGCGAAGAAGAGAAAGAATATCCATATATCCATGGGGCTGGCTGCGAGGCGTAGCTGTAGGCTGCCCATGCAGAACGAGACAAGAGTACCCATTACACGACGAGGCACATAATATTTTTCTACGAGCAGTAAATACTGCCCGCACTTCCGCTTTTCTTTAAAGAGAAAAGATTCCTCGGAATGAGTATCCTCTCGTATATAGTAGAGAAGAAGGAGGGTCCCAAAGTGTGTAGCTGTAGCGACCACGTATAGTACGCAGACCCTCTACTCCCGCGTGTCTTGTTGCGTCACACAGGCACTCGCCCTTGTCCTCACACCAGGCGCTGTCGATTTCTTCCTCCTCGTGACCGTCAGCACTCCTGATACCGTATGACTTTCCGTCACAATCGTGGCGACCACCGTCACAGGCACCGGCACTGCCACTACAGCATACAACTATACACCAAAGCTACTCGTCACTGTCACTGTCACTTGTCACTCGTCACTCGAGTCACAGTCACCATCACCGTCAGCATATACTCTTTATTCAGATGCTCCTTCAGGTGATTCCTTATTCTTTTTTTCACTCGTTTCCTCACGCTCCCTATCTCTGTCACCCTACTTCCTCACATAGCGTGGAATTTCGGAAAATATAATTAGGAAATCGGATATATGTGCGGCTACTTTCTCAACGATTTGGATCGCTCTCAGAATGTTTGCGATGAACTGAACGACGAAAAACACACTCGCGTAAGGATTTGCTTCTAGGGTTACTGACGAATTTCTTGTCTGCTTCCTTAGGTGCCTTACAGTCTTTCGCTCAGGATATGTACCGGTGTCTCGATGCTAATAGCAATACGAGAACCAAAACGTGCGTACGCGCGGTGTCGTCAAGCCGCTGAATCAACTAGCTCGACACGACAAGCAAGATCGAGATTCAAACTGGCTGGCGTGCTCTCCCCGCCGCGTTACTCGGAGTATTGACCGGCTCTGCGGTGCGACGAGGCAGGGGACGCGGAGACTAGCTGGCAGGCTGGCTGGATGGCTGGCTGACTGGCTGGCTGGCTGGCTGGCTGGCTGCCTGCCCCGTCACCCTGTCTCCCTTTCGAGAAGCCAACTCTACTCGCTCCTTCTCTATTCTTCTTGGATTCTGGCCCTCTAGCGTGCTTTTTACTCCAATACGGCTAGAGTTGCTCAGTATGGCCGAGTACAGGAACAAGAGAGGACCGGCGAGCCTGAGCTAGCTTAAGTATTCGAGCATTTGAGCATTCGAACCAGCTCGAGCGTCAGCCTGGATGCGCGAGCTGAAGCGCGCGCCTCCTTTTCCTACGGCCAGTTTGTGAAGACGACCAAGAAGCTACGAATGAGCAAACGCATGATGGCGATGTTGCCACATATGCATTGATGAAACACACGAACACTAAAGTACTGAACGCAGGAAGTATAAGGTTGTAGTAAAAGAATAGTAGCATCTGATCTGCATTCTTATATGTATTAAAATTTTTTTAGCATTATGAGATACACGATCCTGATATTAACAAACGAATTTTATGATACAGTCTCTAACGCTCGGTCTATTAAATGTCCATCAAAGGGAACGGAAATTTATAAATTAATTGAGACTACATGCTTGGCATGCACGTTGCGTTGCTATATATCCGCTATCATTGTCCTCAGATGGTGTGAGAGGCTCAGGTGCCAGCCTGTCACAGAATCTGTGTCAGTAGTGGCCTGCTGCACAGCGCCATTGTTCTTTACGCTTTACGCTTCAGATCGCGTCGCATCGTACTATATTGCAATACGTTACGTCCTATCTGGCACTCGTAACGTACGCCTCTGCGACTAGTCGTTACTCACCGGGAAACGCTTCTTGCCAATCGATTCAAGTTTGAGGCGCAAAGGAGGGTACACCGACTACGACGTTATCGAACCGATCAGTCTTATATTCATCGAGAAAATCATATTCCTCGACTTGAAACTTTCCTTCGATTTTCTTATTTTTATTTCAACAACCGCCCTGAACGCCAATATTCTGTTACATTTTACATTTGCAATTCAGATTTTACTAACCTTTGATGTCATCCCTTTTTACCCTCTTTATCGAATTACTAATATAGTACTTGCATCTAGCTTTATCTCATATTTCTTTCATAGCTTATTTAATATATATACGAGCATTGCTCTCAATCCGCTTGTGAATTTTATTACAAAACTCTGTACTGTGCGAATCCATAGAAACATTATATTTAACCGTAAATGGTTAATACGCTTTACTCGAACATCCTCATTGTGTATAGATTCTCATAATCATCAAGATCAAAACGCAACGAGTAATTATCATTTAGAAGCGCGTGCGTTTATAAGCTTTCTTCAAGGTTCAATTATATCTACATAGAATGGATTGGTTGGATGTCAAAGACATTTAGTGCTTATTTTCTTAGAGTTCTATTTTATTCGGTCAATCGGTGGCTGATCATAGGATTATTCAACATGAACCCTCTCTATCCTATCCGATTGGCACACTCATTCGTATATCCATCTCACCCCGGTTCTTTACTCTATTCTTCAATTACTTAAACGCGCACGATTGCGCACACGACTTTCCTGGGCAGCCAATCCTCTACTGCTCCCATTCTGCAGCTACAGCTCATCGCTTATGGATTCATTTGATCCGAAATCTATTGGCGTTGTTATATAAAATATTGATTGAATTTCCTTTTAAAATATTTAACTGCTGACAGTGGAAGGATACTGCGTAGAAGGTTCATATACAGTATTTATTTAAAATGCACCAGGTAGACTATATTAGAATTTATTTGTTGGAATTATTTCCTAATAAATGTTGTCTTTTTACTTCGAAAGCCACTATGCCTAATGCCATTCCTGTATTTAAACTGTCGACTCCCGCAGCTAGTGGTACGTTTACGCGGATGCCATCTTGCAATTTAGTAAATCTATACGAATTGTAACTTATACCTTCCGTTTCTCCACCAATGATAAGGACTGTATGTTTCTGTGTGTAATTCACTGCATAGTAAGGTATCACTGGTATACTATTAATAATGTTCTTTAATATTTGAGAATTTGTATTCCGGTGTTGGATGAATTCTGATGATACCGATAATTCTTGTGGATTTACTGGTTTCACACTGTCATCATCTTCGTTGATGCTCATTTCCTTTGATGATACCTCGCTCTTTATATCCGAGTCATATTCATCTGCATTGCTCGTCATGTTTACAATATTATCAGCGATAAAAACATTTGCGTTCTTGTCAATCAGTGACTCGATATCCTCCCACCTTTCGGCTTTTTTGATTGACAAACGAAAATGAGCACCTGCTGCACTTCTTAGGACTTTAGGCTCCCATAGATCAACACAGCCTGTAAATGTATATAAAAGACATATTTTTGTTTTTGATTGTAGGAAATCATGTAATCCGTTGCAACTGTCATGTAATAATTGCGTTTTCTACCTTTTGTTAAAATAACTTTGTGACATCCAACACCGACGGCAGCCCTTAGAATGGAACCTAAATTTCCTGGTTCTCGCACATTGTCGCAAATTATTGTTAGTGGTATTGCTCCTGGAATAGGTTTGTTGTCTTCCAAATTGGGAGTTTTGAAAATTCCTGTTATAAAAAACGACATATTGAAAAGGGATGGAAAAGAAGATATGCATTTTTGAGTGATATAATTTGTGGTATTTTTTATTACCCATAAGACCAGGTGTTGTCGTTAAATTGGACCATAACTGAATAGATTTGTATGGAACTTTATATATGTTTATCCCTTCATGTGGCAATGACAAACTTACAAGGTCTGATTTTCTACTGAAAATAATTATTTCAGGTATCATCCCAGCATCAAGAGCATCCTTAATTTGCCGACGACCTTCAAGAAGGATTTGGTCAACTTTAGTCCGTGCTTTGCGAGATTTAATTTTTATCATTAATGATCTGAAAGTGAAACAATTTATATTTAAAATAAAATAAATTATCTCATTGTTAATACGTATTATAGACACATACGGTATTATGTTGTTATCCTGATCTAATTTTTGAAAATGGGGTAATCCTTCATCAGAACTTTTATCACTTGTTAATTCTGTTTCGCTTCTTGTTTCGATATGATTTGCCTTGTGTCGTTTAACATTTAAACCTCTCTTTCGAATATTAATTCTTGGAGGTTGCTCTATATCTTCAAATATTTCTTTTTCATTTACAATTGCAGTTGGTCTCCTACTAGTCCAATTGTTACGTGTTTGTACATAAGGTAATGGTGTTACTGTAGTTGCACGTAATGCACTGATGCGTAAGAAACACCTTGAAATTAACATTGTCAATGCACGGCAATACCAAGTCTTCCTAATTATTTAATATAAAATATAATGCGTTTGCAGAAGCCTGAAAGAAATAACCGATAAATAATTTGATTATTCATACTATGATAAAAAACAAGAAATGCATAGACTAATGATAATAAAATGTGAATAACAATTTTTTCCATACCTTGATACTGTCTTTTTAAATATTATTAATATTCTCAAATACCTAAATATCCTCCGGCAATATAACCTTACACAACCATTAAAATGTAAGAGGCAATAGTAAATACAGCATGGCAGATCGCTATGAAGTTGCAGAGATATCATCCATTTCTACCGTTATAGCGCAGGTCTGCCACCACAATTTTCAATGACAATAATGAATTCTTTTTAGTTACTTCATTACATATTGACACATTTTTACTTCATAAACGATGCATTTAAATACAAGTTAAAAATCAAGTTCATTAAAACTCATTTATCTATGTAATACGAATGAAAAATCTAGAAACTATTAAAACTTTTGAAATGAGTAGAAAAAAGTTATCCATAATGTAAGTTGCTTACACTGACATTAAAACGTTTAACTTCATTCGGTTACGTTTGACAGAAGAGTGGGGAACGTGTTGTCCTCCGTGAAATCCTCCCCTTTTCTTAATTATTTCTATCAATCGTTGGTACGTTTGATGAAAAATGTCGTACAATAACCGATCTGTATATCTCGTGTAAAATAAAACTTTTTTCAATATCTGTGAGAATCTAAAATCCTCAAAATGAAGGCGATCATCGAATTTGAAGAATGTCTACGGGATACGCCAAAATTTCGGTAAGTTGTACTATGTACTTTCTAATTCATTTCACTTTACATCGCTATACTTTTATTTCTTCTTATGTCCGAATTCGATTGCCTAAAGCATTTAATGCGATTCCATTTTGTATAACGCAACTCGCGTACCCATGTCTTCCATTAGAACATATGTACACTAATAATAATGCCCTTTGTCCTCCTGTCGTGTACATTTCAATTACAGCTTCATGCCCCATTAAGAGATTGTAAAAAATTTCTTCAGGCTTTGTCTTTGGATAACTGTATGATTGCCTCTTGTTTATCAATATTTGTTGCATGAATGATATTGCAATGAATAATGACATATTGCACTACTGTTATAAATATGATATATTTGTATAAATGAATATCATTAACATTTCTGTTCAATTAATTTTAGGGCTTGCATTGAGGAGGTTGAAAGCAACACCGATCAATTAGAACAAAAGCTGGAAAAGGTATTTTATATATATGTACATTAATAAATATTACATTTTCTATATTACTTTAAGATTTTCCAGTGTTTAATAAAGCAGAGGTATAATTTAGTTTGTGTGCACAAGCTTTGAATATTTATAAAGGATGTCCGGAATGCTATCTATTTATGTCACATGTAGTACTGTAGTTTCATAGTGTTATATATATTTTTCCAGGTTTTGAAAAATTGCAGTTCAATGATTGATGCTGGAAAAGCATATGTGGGGCAGCAGAGGTATTCTTTTAATGACAAGTTATAATAATCATATACATATTTATTAATTTTCTTATTTAAATGTCTAATACAATATTTTATATGTTTATCTGCAGATACATGCAGATATATTTCATATATTACAAATTCTATATTTATCAAATATAAAATCATAGAATTATATGTAAAAAATAATTTCCCATGCTTTAAACAATATTAGTATTCTTGCATTTTATCTTTACCAAGGGTTGTATCAGGCTAGATAATTTATCAATTATATTAGCTACAAAATATGTCAGGAATGCTGTATATGTTATAATACTGTAGAGTTTTACTATACAGTAAACAGAGGGCAGGAAGCATGGACAAATTACTACTGTCGAGCAGGATGACTCATATTCATATTCCCATGTGGAACACAATGATATACTATCAAAAGCCATTGTATTTGGTTCTGCATATGTTACCCCAGGAGTTAAGAACACTCATAAAAATTTGTGATCCTAAGTACAGGATTACTTTGATTAATATTCATTCTTCTCATTATGTAAGATGTATATTTCAGTCAACTAAATTTTAGCTAGTCTATTAATATATTGGATATCTTTATCTTTTCTGATATCTGTGACATGATATAATATCTAACATTTGAATTCAACTTTATTTCCAGTCAATTTGCCAATAGCCTGTGGGACTTATCCATTTATTTTAATGATGATTCAGAGATAATGGCATTTTTAAATAAACTCATTCATGCATTACAAGAAATGAACAAGTTTCACACGATCTTGTTAGATCAAGCATCCAGAACTGTAGTCAAGGATCTCAGTTCTTTCATAAAAAGGTAAATAACACATTAATTACTTATTTCTTACACAAAATCAAATCTCACATATTATACTAATATACGCTGATACTTACCTTTATCAGTTTCAATGTGATATAGTTTCAAATGATTCCAACATTAAAATTTATTTCAATATTTAATCCACGCAATCGAATTCCACCGTCACGACTAAATAAAGACGAACACCTGCATCTCCTGCGAGACTGGCTTATCCCACTCCGACATTCAGTAGAATTGATACATTATCCGTTATATATATATGACGAAGAACATACTTACGTCATGCAATACCATCGCAACCTATCCGTCATATTTTGAGCCTCAGTACACGATAAGCTTTTGCGCAGAGAAATTCTTATAGTGAAAAACGACCTGGCATTATACTAAAGTATCAACACTAAATAAGAGGCACTAAATTTTAATCTGTATATCATACAAGTGAACTTCACGCGTTTTCTGTTCTAACAGTGACATCAAAAGAGTAAAGGAGTCGCGTCATTATTTTGAAAAAATATCGGCCGATCTAGATCTTGCGCTTAATAAAAATTCCCAAGTGCCAAAGTCACGGCCTGCAGAATATGAAGAGACTTCGAATATACTCTCGGCGACGAGATCCTGCTTTCGTCACACCGCACTAGATTACGTTCACGTGCTGACGATGCTTCAAGCGAGAAAGCGTCACGAGATCTTGGGAACATTATTGAGCTACATGCACGCCTGCTTCACTTATTATCATCAAGGAAGTGATTTGGCACAGGATCTTGATCCTTTTCTGAAAGGACTCAGCGACGACTTGGTCAGGATGCGCGGGGACTCAACGAAGCTCGAAAAAGAAATGGAAAATCGACACATTTATGTGACAAATCGCGACTTGGTGCCGTCGCCAATCCCAGGCAATCCGAAAATGGAGGGATATTTATTTAAGAGAACGAGTAACGCATTTAAAACATGGAACCGTCGATGGTTCTGTCTTAAGGATCATCAATTGGTCTACAGAAAACGCACGGGCGAAGATGACTATACCATAATGGAGGAAGATCTACGTTTGTGCACTGTTAAGCCAGTGGTGGATTGCGAGAGGAGAAATTGCTTTGAGGTTCTCAGTCCAACAAAGTGAGTTAAAGAAAAAAAAGTTGGTTATTGATAAGATAAGCTTACCGTCTGTATACAAGCGATAAGATTAATAGTGTACTAAGAACGCACTGATCTTACAACGTCTACTTCACACAGCTTTAACAATCTTTGAGACTCCACGGTATATCTGCAGAGTCAATTCTCAGGATTTTTTTTATTCCACAGAAGTCACATGCTTCAGGCTGATAGTGAGGAAATGTACTTAGCTTGGGTTACGGCAATGCAACAAGCCATTGGGGCTGCCATTCAAAGGGGTATGAGTACTGGATCTAATGCTAATACTCTTCAGTTACATACTCGAGATAGTAAAGGTCCACTTCGACCTTTACCTAAACCCAAATCTAGGTACAAGATCATTTTGTTATTAAAGTCCTATTATGTGGTAATATATTGAATATCCGTATAATGATTGAAGCATAACGTGTATATTTTCAGAGTTTGGGAGCAGTTATTAAAAATACCAGGGAATGATGTGTGTTGCGATTGTGGTGGTGCTAATCCGAAATGGGCTAGCATTAACTTGGGTATCACTCTTTGCATAGGTGAGCTGTCTTATCACGTGTTATTGATACATAGCGAAATGCCATTACCGCTACTGATGTTACGATACCTTACGTATCACGATACACTGTTTCTTATCTTGTGCAGAATGTTCAGGAGTGCATAGAAGTCTTGGTGTCCACTATAGTAAAGTTAGGTCGTTAACGCTGGACGATTGGGAGCCAGAGATACTAAAAGTAATGGCAGAACTTGGCAATACCGTTGTTAATAATGTGTATGAAGCGTTGCCAATACCTCCTGACATAACTAGAGCAACAGCGAAGTGTAACGCGTGAGTATAAGATCCATAACACGTGCTCATGCGCGCAAAACTCTAGTATAAGTAGGTAATATATTCTTTTCACTTGTATACAGAAATATTCGTGAGGCCTGGATAAAGGCTAAGTATGTAGACCTGAAGTTCGTGAAACCTTTGACATCCATGACAAATACGGACCAGCACACAAGCCGTGAATCTATGCACTTCCGAAAGTGGAGTGTACGAAAACTGCGCAGACGACCAAGGAGTCGCGATAAGATGGACATGTCAAGTCGTAACAAAAGCCTGACATTGACTTCCGTCAAGGAAACTCATCATTCTGCAGGATCAGATGACAGTAAAGATACGTCGATTGAAAGTCTTAACTTTGTTGGGAAGTCAAAATTAACTGAGAGGAATTCATTGAGTTCTGAAGACAGTGCTAATCTTGATTTGAAGAATGAGTCTACTTTGTATAGTAAAATATTGACTCGTACGCACAGTGATATTAATGAAAACAAAAGTCAAAAAACAAGTGACTCTCTGGAATCTGTATCTGATAAAAAATCCCAGGATCACCATGTTATTGAAACGCAAGATAAGAGCGATATCCATGACACTGAAAATAACTCTGAGAGTGATATGTCTGAAAAGAGTAGTAATTCGTTGGACGTTAGTATCAGTAATGAATCGTGTAATGTTAATGAGAGCAAAGACACTGGAACAGAGAAGATTAAGAATGAAAAAGCTCAGGAGTCTGACGTTCTAATGTTTGGCTGTGATTTACCGAAACCGACCATTGAAGGTAGCTTGGAATTGAGCTCGGATCAGGACTCCACAGCTGGGGAAGACGAGGAATTTGAGGATGAGGAAGATATTGAGAATCTACATCCGGAAATGCTATTGTACAAAGCTGCTGCTGCTCATAATCTTCCAGTTATGTGCGCAGCGTTGGCAAACGGCGCTGATAAATTATGGGCGAATGTTAATGACAGAGGACGCAGTGCTTTGCATCAGGCTATCATAAGCGTAAATATTTTTCATTATTTACAGAGAATACTTATATTTTTTATCATTAATTAATCTTTGTTAAATATAGGGCTCTGTAATGTCGTGCGAATATCTTCTATTAAACGGTGCACGGATCAATTGTCAGGATATTGAAGGCAAGACGCCATTGTACTTAGCTACAGAATTAGGTGAATAATATTCTAAACGTCGTTTTATTTATGAACTGTAATAACTCACAATTATACAAATTGTCTATGTATTTTTTAGGACACACAGCTCAAGTGTGCTTATTACTGAAGCACCGTGCGGATCAACATATACAGGATGAAAGCGGTGTAAAGCCGTTATCAATTGCTGTAAAAGAAGCCAATGCGGATATCGTCACGCTGTATGTCACTTATTTAAATCTTTATATCAATATTACAGTTGCAAATTCTAACACGTACTTTCTTTCTGTATAATTAGGCTACGACTAGGACTGCTAAACGAAGAGATGAAAGATTCCGACATTGGTGTAACCGGGGATGAAACTTTCAATGATGTGGTTCGTGATTTCAGTCAGTTGGCGTGTTCACACCCGGAACGATTGCAGCGCCGCAACGACAATACTAGTAGTAACAATAGTAACAACAGTTCCAATGCTCTTGAATAATCGTTAGCGCAACAGGTGCCAAAGGAAATACGAATTTATCGAACCCGACATTTTTTTTTCTTTTTTTTTTTTTCACGGGAAATTTCAAATGTGCTGAGAGTCTAATTATTATTATCGGCTCCCTCTTATAGTAGGGATAGTAAATGTAAGAGGGCAGTGTCAGGATACATAAGCTTCCTCCCTGCCCACACCTCATCTACTCCATATATTTTTTCTGTGCTCTGGTATATAACACTCAATACCCTTCGTGAACCTTCTCGACAATATCAATGGTGGAATTGTTCACTGATTGTTAGTTGCATAAAATGTACGTCCCACCTATTAAACGCGTACCTGAGTGGTGCACCGCTTTTTAGTGGTACACGTGATCTTAACGAGACCAGTAACTTTTCTCCCGTGAGTTTAGATGTTTTTGAGGTGTTCATGAAATGATTCGCGAAGGATCCTGTTAGGCAACCCGAGAGAAAAATGTCTTTTTGGGTTTATTTTTTTTTTGCCAGCGTGGTGATGACATTTCTTATATTTTTGTTTTTGTATTTACACTAAGCACAGCGACACTTATAACAGCAAATTCACTGACATAGCAGCGAGACTGCTTTCTAGATTTTCTTTTCTATTATTTAACTACTTTGATACTACGATAGACACGTGTAAAGCCATTAATATTATTCGTTTCGTTAAATAGTGATTCTAGAGTGTAAACATTTCTATTGATATCGTTATCTCCTCGAACGACAAAATTCTGTTGTGGCACCAAGCAATGATATGTGCTTTTTGATCATACGATACGTGTAGAAATGGTAGGCATGATTGTGCATCACATGTCCTCATATACAGATAGCCGAATTAGCTTTACTTAATTCTAAATTTGAACCTGTCTGTAACGACGAAGGTAATTGTTAACAGCGTAGATTTTCCTTGTTAATCGTTGCCCATATTTTTTATATTTTCTAAAAACAAAAAGGAACACCAGGGAGGGACTACGTTTTTGAGTCTCTTGTACTTTTTACACGTGATCGTGATAATTTCACGCGATTATACACAAAGCTCTACGCTTATATTTGATTTTGTTTCTCTGTTCGTTCACATTTTTTCTTGTTATTTATCATAAAACAGCACAGAAGCTTACCAGTGCCGTGTGACAATATTGTCTGTAGGAAGTTGAAAACTATCATCGTGAAAGTCTATAAAATGTATAGAACGCTATGCCGTGAGAACTGTTTCGTAAAATTAATCGTTGATTTGTCGAATGTATAATCAAATCTGCATGCAGAAGTCGTTGCCAAATTTTTAGATATTTGTATATAGTATACTATAGGTAATGTATTCCCATAGATCTGATCGTTGAAATCTAGATATTTTTACGTATACATCTCGACAACGAGTCCGTATACGCATAAACGTGTAAGACCATTATAATTAGAAACGGTAATCACGAACGGGTTAAGAGAGAAAGAAAGAAAAAGAGAATAAAAGAATAGAGATATATTCTCATCGTGTAAGTTAATTGGAGAATCGAATATTCTAATGTCTGTTCACGTTTAACGATTGCGGTTCGCTTAGTACAATATTTACACGTGGTTCGAAGTTCCATTGTACAAAAATCTTTGAACGCGAAATGGTGTACAACGAAATTCTGAGAATCCTAGTGGACTTTAATGTTATAAGCGTTAGTTACAATTTGTTGTAATTTAAATTGATACCACGAGATGGCTTCGGCACAAGAAGCGATCCTGTGCAGTACGCTAGGATGACATGTTACTCGATTATTACAACATGCGAAATTTAACGTTACGGCGTAGCGAGATGGAAAAGTTAAAGGGAATATGAGAAATCGATAAAGAAATGAACAATCGACATTCGAAAGTTTCTCGTATACTAATTATCATTGTGTTTTATTGCTATCTCGTTTAACGGAGGCTTTATTTTTTTATAGTCAATGTAACAGTCCGAATTTACAACCTGTCCTAATCGTCCTGCTTCTTCCAACTTGCGTCTGTTACAATTATTTTCCGGCCGTTCCGGAAATCCGATACGAGCTTTTCCAGATTTGCTTCTGTATCGAGCATCACTTTATCTTTATAACCATTCCTTACAATTAATCATATCGTTACGGAGTAGCATGTAATGTAAATTAAAGAATTAATATACGCGTAGTCGCCACTCGCCACAAATTTCTTGGACAAGAATGAACATCTGTTTGTATGTAGCGAAATTAGAAACGCGAGGGTTAAGTAAAGAAGAAGAAAGAAGAAAATGAAACGTTCATACTGGCGACCTAAATTGCAGTGTACTGCCTCTGTACAGATTGCCTCATTTTTTCTCCATCAAGGCCTTATAACGACAATGATAAAATGGTAGGCGATAACCGTCTATGTTTCTCCTTATTTCTTTTCTTCTTTATCTCGTAGCAAATGTTTGGACCAATCTTAATCGCTATTCAAAAAATATCATGAATGGGTTGGCTGTCGAGAAACACCAAGTAATATACATTACTGTATTATCTTAATTATAATAAACGTAAAGCGATCATTCAATGTGCACTACACTGTATACAATGTTAAAGCCATAAACGAGAGAAGCGTATTATACCGAACAGCTGATTACAATGTTATTATACGTAATCGAACGAGTGCCAGCGGTAGGCCATTTTGTAATTTCATTGTAATAATATTTACTTCAATAAGAACAAGAGGATCACTGCGTGCTGCTAACGGAAGCAAAGTGATACGCGCGGCAGCGATTTAATGTCTTACTTTATGAAAAATATCGTTCACTTTACAGTAATTTTACAGTACAATGTCCGAAGTTCGTAACGGACTCTATAAGGAGTTAATTAACGTATTGTAAATTATCGCGAGTGCAGACACAGAATCCACGCACAATTGACAATTCATTCTTATTAGGTTGCGCAAATTAAACACGAATGGGTCAATATCCTATCGCCGCTACACGTCCGTTCTTACGAGTAGAGAAGAATATTACTATTTTTTTAATCCTATTATTCAGATACGCATAACAGGATATTTTATTATTCCTCGTAGCCGACAATCTTGCGTAAAAGTCTGTACACGTTGTCGCGCTAGTGATTGATTAAATTAATGTTTTTTTCTTTTTTTTTTTTTAATGAATTGTAACAATTCTAAAAATCTTTCTAATCTCAATACAAAATTCATTATAATTTTACAATCAAATATTTCCAAGATCACAGAAGGAACGAAAAAAGTTTTACCACGTAAACCAGTAGCGTCTTGATCTAATACACGTGAGCGTCCGCTCCTACCTACGATTCCCAGGCTTACTTAACATTGCCGAGTATTGACGTCATTGGTCACCAATCGAATGGTTATCCAGTTAGATCGAGATCAAAAAGATTGACCGATCAAAACTATCGGTCGTACCATGTGCAATTTAAATACTCATCTCGTTTCCTCTTTTAATCGTTATTCCCAGCTAGAATTTTCTTATGAAATATTAATAACAGATTATCTCCGTCTCTACGTCTCTCTTTCAGCGTCGATAAAATTAATAAGAAAAACATCAGTCAGCACGCGAGATCCAAAGTGCATGCAAAATGTGTGTGTGTATATATATATATATATATATATATATATATATTTATACACATATACATATATGATCTTCAGAAATAAGTTCCTGATTCATTGAAGCGAGTAGCCCTATGTATGATCAATGTAGTATACAGTCTATGAATTAATCATCGTTAACGATACCACTCAAGTATAGCACGTCAAAGATGCAAAAATATTTCTACAATCAACAAGCGATCGCGTTAGGCTATATGATAGTATGGATGCGTATTATACACATAGGTGGAAGCAAGTTCTCTCGGACTCTCTGATACCAAGCCATTCTATCTTGCAGAGAGTGGCGGCATGGGCGGCACGCAGTCTACGCCTAGGCATTCCTATCCCTGACTGAGTGAATCGTGAGCATAAGCTGGCGTAGATGCTTATACATGAGGGACAGAAAATAAGCAGGGTCGTGAGCAGCCGTTCTAGCTGGAGATAGAAATGAGTAACGCACGAGTAGAAAGCTATAGGATATATATTATACAGATACATTAGAATGACGTACGACCCCCGTATTAAGCCGAAGAACAATTTGTTTCATCACGTATTAGAATTTGACAATGGATGGTTTTTGTGTGTTAAAAAAATTGTTCGACTGGTATTGTGCATTGGTGCGATCGTAGTTTGTAGCATGGTGGACCAAAAAGAGAAGGGAAGAGAACGCATTACGGTGTGGATAATTGAAATTTCATTTCGACGAATTGGTTATGGTTTAGGAGGTATTCAGCGTGCAGGTTATTAAGAATGCTGAGGGATGAATGATTTTTATTTCGCCTGAACGTGACTGTTAATTGTTAGCGTAAAATACAATGCGACTTCTAGCAAAGTCGTAAACTCTCATTTACATTGCTTCTGAGAAAGTGTTGGTAAACGAGGGACACCGGCGGTTAACTAAGGGTATGAGAGATGTGACATGGAAAATAAACAGGAAGTCTCGATTGAGAGAAGAGAAAAAAGCAACGTGCCAAATCGATTCCCTGAAACTTATACTTATTGGTCTGTGACTATTAATGTCAATGTTACGAGTAAAATATGAATGTAAATTTATATCTCGTGACGTATGCCAAGTGCGTAGATCTTAGAGTCAATATTCTGCCCAACTACGTAGTAGCTGCCAACCAGACAGAATTTGGATCGATAAGATTACTGTTAACGTCACTAATCTTTACAGACTCGATCGTTTTTCATATTGATTCCTTATGGTAGAGAAAGTAGGAAGGGAAATTGATTGAGATTTGATCAATGAAAATATTGCAAATTTCACTGTAGTGTAGAATTAATAGGGGTTTCTTTTATCTTAGACATCCTGTCACTTCTGTGTTACTTGATAGCAGTGTATGAAGATGCTGCGATAAGAAATCCCTGATTTGGATCTTTTCCTTCTTCCAGGAGCTGGTTGTACTTATTGCGAGTGAACCTAGCAATTTTGCGCTTCTGTACCGTTAACCTAATCAATGTCTATTGATCCTTATTAACATCGAACTCATGATCTGCGCATAGCGAACATTCCAATAGTGAACATCTGTTACCATAATCTCTTTTATGTCGGTCGCGTTATATCACGTACAAATAGCAAAACGCAATTCCTTAACGATCTCTAAGAAATAGTTTTGACTTGTGCTTAACCATGTGCTTGTACAGATTGCAACGTATTAATGGGCCTTTACAAGATTCAATAGACGCAACTAGAAATATCCATGTTGTTTAGGTTATTGATTAAAAGTCAAACCACCTTATGTTAAATACTGTGTTAGGAAAGCATCGAAGCTTGCTAATGGCTGTACGCATAAATGACAATTTCATGGACTAACGACTTGATTCTATATAGTTTATGATAAATAATCGAATAACAGTATTCGGTAGGAAAAACTGTCAAGGAAAAGTTATCAGGACTAAAACAAGAATCAGGTAAGATAATGAAATTAATTTTATCCTTAGAATACTGTAGAATCGTGGATCAATGCTGCAGGCTGAATTTATGTCAGCCAAAAATTGTCTTTCGTGTAAGACGCAATAAAGCGATCAGGATATCGGTTGACTATGCGTATAGTAGAAGCCTGGTGCAACCGCAAAACAGGTGCACTCGTGTGTCCACCACGGTTCGCTGCAAGATCACTTTTCAAGCGTGCGTATCGGGAAGAAAGGTGACGCAACAGCCGGCTGGTTAGATACGCAGTTATGAATCGAGCTCGTTGTATGATAGTACGTAGTATCTATGTGGTAGCCTGTAATAAGATATGTGTAAGTAAAATAAAAATGCATAATGCTCGATAAAGAAAAAAATTGAATGTTTACTAACCTGGTGTACTACGCGTCGTACGAGATACGTAGTGACGCTTGTATTCCAGGGTAGGCAGGTACAGAGAAAATGTTGAATGGGATTCAAGTAAACGTAGCGAATTACTTCTGATGACATTTGGTTAGAATCCAGGAGAGTGTTGTTATCGCGATTCAAAGATATATAACGAGAGCACGCAAGGCTGCGATGATAGTTTCATTTAATCTGCTGATCCCGATAAAGTGGCCTCGAAAAATAGCACGATAATTCGATGTTATTGGTTCCCTGTTAAAGACAAGCATGTACGTATACCGCTGGCAGTTGTCATATGGTCCGGCCATTTTCGGACCATGCGCAGCAACATATTGTCCTACACATTATGCATTACAAATGCTGTAAACAAATTCCACTCTCGTTTAGATGATTGACGTTTGATTGGGACTCAAGCACGAGATAACTTGCTCTGCGTATCGAGCTATGACGATGTTCCACCGTTTTACACTCTACGACGTAGTAACCTTCTCGAAATTCTGCTCCACATGTACAATGTAGGCGCGCATGCGCGCTTGTGCCTCGTGGACCAATAAGAGAAATTGAGAACTCACCAAATGGATCATCGTCGTACATCATCACGTTACTAGGAGGTTATGATTATGCTTAGTATGATCATTCTGGGTTTGTTATTGTTTTTTATCAAATGAAATCCTGGTTATATTATGTGTCACAGGTAATTGCTGAGTGTCACATTCACAGCTGATGCATTCTGGATTACATCAGTATGTACGGCTTTTACTCTCTGTCAGCCTTCCAATCCTCGAAGCCTATTTGGAAGATGTGCGGCAAATGGACACCGTGTGTTATAATACATACGTCTCGTTCCATGAGAACGTATCATGCGTTATATATTAGTGGCTTCGAGTTCCCTGCCCGGTTTTCAGGCTTTCGGCCAAGAATATAAGTGCATTGTCCACAGCTCACCTAAATCAACCGTTGACGATGCCTGCAAACTCGTTGGCACTTCTTGGTTGCAGACGCAAAAATTCATTGCAATGGAATTTTGTAACTGGTTACCAAGAATCAACAGTGAACGTACCTACTATTTATTTTCATTATTCTTATAGAAGCCTTTATTTTTCTCAATTTATCAATTTCACGTGCGAGCGAGCTTGGGGGTTTTTCTCTCGTCATTCTCTCTATATGATATGGAGAAATTGACTCTAGTAGTCTCTGTTATAAATTTCAATTTATTTTCATTTTGACTACAGGATACCTGTCTCTGCTGGTGTTTTGTGATATTTTCGTAAGTATTTTTTTCTTATATTCCTGTGTTCACTTTACAGAGTGAACAGTGTGTAATATACGGCGACAAGGTGTTACTGACTACTTTAACGATCGGCCTGCCGGCTGGTCGTGTGAAGCTGAAGCGTCGCTCTAGTTCAGCACATGTATGTTTATATATCATTTATAACACATGGGGCACAGCGCGAGAGTTTCATTTTATGAAAATAATAATAAACAGTGCTCTCTTTTCGAGAGCGTATCTCACTTTTAACTCAGCACCGAGTCGGACTACGTTGGATCCTTATTGGTTCGCAGCATGAAAAATAAGCAGAAGGAAATAAGTAAAAAGAAACAGGAACGCCTCGTAGTACGAGCATACAACACTGAAGCGCCACGTGCGCCATGAAATAAATCTACCTCATTGACTGTGGAAAATTTTCATAGAATGTCTTATCCGGTTTCCGAGAGTCCTAAGTCTTTCGTGACATTATTAAAGGAAAGAACTTATCTTCAACTCCCGACAACCAGCAGGAAAGAAACGATATGACTTGTGTTTTACACTCCGGTTTCGACGACTGTCTCTTCTGGTGGATTTGTGCGTCTAGACGCCACTTCGTGTACGCGTCGCGGCGCTCTCTTCTTGTCTTCGAAAGTTGATTCACCGGAACCGATTTAGACTAACCCACACGATGGACACACTTATCCCATGTTTGCAAGCCAATACGCATAAATTTCTTCGTCAGACGAAACAACCCCAAAGATGTCTGTCTCGTTGTCTTCTGACTGCCTGTCACGTGAATCCGACGGACGGTAGTAGGTGGTGCAAAAGAAGACGAAGGCATGAGGAAAATTAGCGAGCTTTCCTGGAAGACCTACTAGCAGCCTGGCTCTCACATGGCAGGACATACGAGACTGTTTTTAAATACTATAATATATATATAAATATACACTGGATAATCTAAGAATCTAATATCTCTGACCATTCTGACAGATCTGAGTCAAAAATCGGACATCAAGATTTTCGAACCAGTATGAACCGCTTCACCCTGGTGAATCATTGATAACAGGACATACGGTGGTGCCTTTGTTACGAAACAGAGATTTACATCCTGTACATGTACAGACCTCTGATCGCAGACAGCTAATTATCTGACTAATTAGTTCAGTTAGGTACCGGCTTCGTCTAGTTAAAAGCAGATTCTACCTGAACCTGAAAGACGTTTCATTATTTCTTACCAGATACATCTTCGAGGTTGGTTACCTATTGTATCCTTGATATGAATCTTCGTACATAGAAAGAATGTTCGTTTTTCATTTTTCAGAGCTAAAAGGATTCTCATTTCAGTTCCAAGCCGATCGTTTAGTCGGTACATAAATCACTGACTAATCGAAGCCGTCGGCTATCCCTGATTAGGACCAATTTCCATGATTCATGATGTTGGCTCCAGGAGATTTTCATCTCGTCGAAGTTACCTTTAGGTACTGCAGCTGCTTTCCTTAGTAGTAATGCTACACCGGCAGGAGCCTTTCTAATGTAAAAGCTGCGCGTACAAATTATTGGGTTGCAGTCTGCTTTCCGCTAGCTCTTTTTTATTTATTTTTTATTTATAGTCATAATTCACCTTCTATCCACTCATAACGCCGATAGCAAAGGAAGATATGAATTTAATGGTTTGCCATGTAAAACTGTGTACTTATCTTTTCCTGTAATTCGATCAACTCATACGAACTAGCAGATCTCAACAGGTATAAGTTCAGATAGAAATTAAAATTAACTCCTGTATCCAATGTGTATGCCGTGCTGAGAAATTTAAGATGAGGGACGAAAGCTCATTGCTCTCGTTTTCTCGTGATACGTGGCTCGGAGTAAACGACGACGTCGCGACGCTTTAACGCCTCGACGGCTAAAGGGGCGTCTCGACACTCGCGTATCACGGAAATCGCGGATTAAAGCGTCGCGCTACTGCGAGTAATCGCGGAACCAATTATTTGTCACTAGGCTGACTCTCTCTTGTATCGCTACGTGGAATTTTCTTATTTGTTAAAAAATTAGGATATTTAGGATAGAACGAGATAGAGATAGGCCGAAGACAGGTTTAGGTTCAGCAATGGCTACCAAATGCGCACGTGCGATAGCATCGTTGAACGTTCTATATAAGAGGCTTAAGGAGCGTCGGCGTCGTGATCGTCGTTGTGGTCGTGAATCGACGTCGGGGCGCCGGCGTCTCCGACTGGCTTCGTAAATACACGTAAATTCCCCAAGATACTTAGTGGATCCGGTCGCATCAAACGTTTCACCGTTTATTTTATAAGTTCGCTAAGGCTGACGCCTCACGACGTCACTTTACATTTGATGTTTTTTGCTTCGAATAAAACCAGGCGCCGTCTCTATTGCCATACCTTTATTTACTTTCAGGATCTAGTGCTCGGAGTATCCCTGTTTCGTAAGATCATTTTAAACCGATCTTCGTAGGTCGGTTGATGATGTTTTCGCAGATTCAAAAGGTGGGCTAAAATAAATATTATATATATATATATATATATTACAAGATCGTGTGACACGTAATTTATATCTCTTACTTGACTTTTAAATTTTACGGAAATTTGACCCCGTCGGGGTATATGCTGGTTGCGTCCAGGATCCTGACAAATCCGCGTCCTACAAGATCATCTTAAACGTCTCGGCTGTAACCGGATCGTAGCACAGATTAAACATCTTCGTGAGTAGTCGTTAAAAGTCAAAAAGAATATTAACAAATAAAATAATAGAAAATTATATGTTCATTCGAGAAATATCATCAGGAGCGTACATAACCTCTTTGGCTGCTTGGGATACACCCACTGTGTGGAGCGGTATATAATACCTGGCAATAATGTTACGAACGTATTTATTTCCCAACTGATCCATGGAAGAGTTTGGTGCGATAAAATCAAAGCAGAGTGCTCGTATCGTGTCTCTCGAGAGAAATTTCATGTCTCTCCTTTACCCGTATACACTTAACCATATTTAAACGTTTTACACGATGAATTTAACCTCGAACACGACGAATATGTCGGCAGCTATCTTCATGGGATATAAGCGAGTCGTAAAAGATTTTATTGCCACAACTACCACTCGATATACAGTCGCTGGCCGCATAGAAATAATTGGCCGAATCCACAAGCGACAAATAATATCAGTCACGCGATAAAACGATTCAACGCTCGAACCTATCAGACAGCCATAAAACCGAGTAAGAATGCACGCTGATTGGCTCTTCGTAATTACGTCATACTTGAATTGCAGTTCAAGTTAGATACTTATATTGAAATTATTTTAAAGTAATTTTTATCATAATCATTATTAATATCAATGATCGTCATAATTTGATATTGTCATTGTTTATGGAGAATATTCAATTATATAAACACAGTGAATCGTCGGTCGCTTACCTTATTACCGACTTACCACCTACATCTGGTTTGAACCTAATGAGCTACGTTACGCAATTTTCCACCAGGCGGAAACGTCTCGTCCTAGCAGACAGACTACGATGACGGACGAATAGCAGCCGCGTTAGAATTCAAAGACGCCAAAAACTGATTCTCGATCCACCTGTGCGTCGGTCGTCGCGACGCAAATAAACGGCGTCGCGCTGTCTGGTATAGCCAACACTACCTAATCACAATACTCATGTTGACTACCGATAATTCTCACTAAGAATCATAGGACTATTTCAATAAATCGCAAGATATGAGAATTTTCGATGACCATTTTATTAGGTTATATTTTATAGGTTATATTTGATTTAGTGACAACGAATTATTGTTATACATCCATCAAGGTATGATACATGAATCAATTTTTATCATATAGGTACTAATGAAGTCAGTTAATATATAAACTTAGTTAAATATAACTCGATTAAAGATTTTTAATCTTTTATGTAATATTTTTTCACATTAGACATGTAGCAGCGTCACAAGTGCATAATGAATCGCTCGTCACTCGTTTGGTTATTGGGAAAAGGAATTGCATAAACATAACGTGGCGGGATACGTGAAAGTCAACTGTTGATTTTTTAACGGACGACCGTATGCCTAAACGAAGTAGCAGATTTGCGTCAGCCGTAAGTGTAATAGTAAAACGTAGTAAATTTCTATGTAGTACGTTTCCGTTGTTTCTCAATTTTACGAAGATAATTTTATTCCTCATCGTATACTATTATCTGGAAAGATAAGACTCAAGTGATATAATTTTATTATATTAAAATTTTTTTGACACATTTAAAATGGCCGCTACGAATAAGAAATTCTACATCCTGTGACTGGTTTCTTTGAAAGAGTACAAATTTATGTTACATGACGGATCACTTTAATTTGTGCGATACGTATATCCTATATATTCGATTAACGTTGCTAGCTCGATTAATTACAAATAAAAGGACTTTCTCGTTATTAGAACGACAGTGGAAGAAATCGATATATGATATTATATTTACGAAATGAAAATTATAAGCATGAAAAATAACGTCATGGGGTATTTCAACCTCTCTCGTTTTCTTATCACCGTGCTGATAGTGGGTTATGCGTAATTGCTAATTGTGAGATTTACGCACTACGCACTTTCACAATTATAACGAATCGAACAAAGGGTGTCAGTGCGTCTTCGGATGATGAAAGACGGACACGCACTTTTCTCCCGCAACATTACCAGTCGGTAATGATCTCAGTTTATCTCGAGGCATTTATCTTTGAAAGATTTTTGTGCTTTCTTTTTTAATACGTTCTGAAAAAAATAAAACTGTTCCGATAGACTGTAGGCGCATATACGTCACCCGATGTGATTTCAATTTATCGATGACTCTTTCGAAACAAACGATATCCGTCATTGCGTCGATTCACAAATTTTTATTAAGCAAGAAGACATCAGTTGTCAAACTGCGCAGTTTCGCATTATAAATCATCATACGAATTTATTAGTCTGCCCCGATTGAATCATTCGTTTGTTATTATAATTTCAACAATTTTAATACTCCGCAAGCGTACTGGTGATTATGCGATTGCATTAATGCGACACTGCAGCTTTGATTCTATTCTAATAAATAAATGACGATTCTCACACGCGTTCCGATGCGCCGTATTTCACGTTGGCGCAATTCTTTGGCCAACCGTGATTGCCAAGAAAATCTGACAATGGCGTGTCTCTCGTATTTTTGGAAAATCCTCTGAACCCTAAGCCAGCGCGTTGGCTATAAATTCACAAAAGACTATCGGCGCGAGTTTCGATTCACTTTGAGAACTTAAATACAACTTGAATCATAGAACAACTCTTCGATTTCTTATACTATTGAAATTTCATTTAAATATCCCACGTTGAGAGGTCCAATCGTGGATTTAGTAATTTCAGTGGATAGAACTGTCACGTTTCTCACTTCGAGCACCCGACAATCCCAGACTGGAGTGCCACTCGCGGTAAATAATTGTACTAACATTACATTACTTAAAAAAAAGACACATAAATCATTTATATTGTTGCAATATTTACGAAACATTTTTTTGGTGATTAGTGATTTATTGAAAATTACTTGCGGGTCTCGAGTAGTATACTACTAAAGATAATTTTTTCCACTCGTTCTCAATTCTTTT
The DNA here is from genome assembly GCA_030142615.1 of Syrista parreyssii. Classification (NCBI taxonomy): domain Eukaryota; kingdom Metazoa; phylum Arthropoda; class Insecta; order Hymenoptera; family Cephidae; genus Syrista; species Syrista parreyssii. Next base: position 72,866 of record JARQTG010000244.1, read on the forward strand.
CGATGAGCGATGCTAACGAACGGCGTCTCGGCATTTTAATAGTTCGCTATATACATATAGCTATTGTAAATCATTTTTACAACCGTAGCATAATGACATTAAACTCAGGTCATAAAAATTCGAATTCGAATATCCATTGATTATATGCTCCGAGGTATGATTTTTTTGGAGAAGCCAAAGCGTATAGCCGTTATACCATACACGCACTGCTCAAATTGCAGTCATAAAGGAACCTTTTCAGGCCAGTCTGACTAGTTGCCATAGTCGGGAAACTTAGGGAGGCCTGACCCTCGTTGGTTAAAGTACGGAGTTTTCCAATACGTGCAACTGATACGACTGACCTGGAAATACACTTGTGTCCGAGATTTTTATTTCGTCAGATATGCCTATACATAACTTCTATAGAAGACATAGCTATAAAATTATCAATTAATAACGCACGTATGTTGTACAGGTAAATTCGTACTTTGATACATAAGTTACACGAAAAATTCATAATAATTTATTTATTTATTATAATAAATTAATTAATTATCATTCGGCCTATCACTTTCATTGCTGTGGTAAGATTTTTATTTGTATATATATATCTATAGTCATGTAGGATATATCCACGACCTGAAGTTGGCTCTGTAGCAGAAATGAAAGAGACGGACTAACTTCAGTCGGTACTGTTTTTGAAAGACATGGCGAAGTAACTATTGGTAATTGCGCAATTTCGAGTAATTCGCGGAAGTAGATGATAATGCAAAATCACAGATTCGCTATCAGTATTAGAAATAGGGGAAAAAATGTCCTATATACAAGACGTATAAACAAAAGCTGCTGGCAAGTGCGTATTTCAATAGTTTATCTCGTTCGTATACCGAAGGCATTTGGCGGCATGTGGCCCCGTGAACTCTAGTCGGGTTGTTAAAATGTACATATGTCTGTACGTACGTGAAAGAAGGTGACGGTATGAGGCGACTCTACGTCACGGTAACGAAGCGAGGCCATTGGCTGGAAGAGTGACGGGCCTCCGTCAAGCCTCTATGTATGTATTCTGACTCATCCTCTGTTTATCTATCAACCGACTAAACTGAAGTAGGCGTCTCTTGACTTTTTAAGCTTCGGCAAACATCGGCCACAATCAAGTGCATTAATATTCCGTGACGAACTAATATGTTTACCTTTATAAATGCAGCAGAATTCAATAAACATAAAAAGTCATGATTTAATACAAAAAACAAATTGCCTGATTATTATGCACATTTATACGAATATAATGTCCCATGAATCGATGCTTCGTTCAAATAAATAATTGAGGATACTAAAAAAAGTAATATTCAATACTAAATGCATGAAGCTTGTGCTATACCTAGTGTATACGTTGACTTGAAGTTTAAAAAATTCCCACAGTTTCGCAAAGGGAATTTAATATTTCGTAGGATATCGTACTGGGAGAATCTTATAGAATATATAGATATATGCAACGCATGAGATGGTTGAAGATTCGATCATTCGTCTCAAGGAGGATTGAAGAGCGATCGAGATAATGCAATTCCTCGAATTGCCAATCATGCCAAGTGAAGATACACAATTTCGAAATGGACGAACGTACGGAATACGCAGTTGGTTGTGGATTCTTCGTAGCTTCGTAAAGACTCGCCTTGCACCGTATTCGTTCCTTACGGCGCAACTTCAGCAAATATTTGAACGATAAATGGCAAATATTTATCCACGCGTAACCGTAACGCGAAGCAGCCAAACATGCTTTACTAGAATTGTCAAAGATAACTTTAGGATTTATAGATTATTCCTTAAATTCATCAAAATAAAAAATTAGGATGTTCATTATTTTTTATTCGATATCCCACCCCCACCCCCCCCCCCTCTCAAAATTACCCCGTCCACTCTTTTATTGTATAAATGCAAATAAGGGGGAAAAAAATACATGAAAAAAATATCCCCGTAAAGCTCACGTGGTCGTTCGGTTTTCTTCATAGAATTGACGGCCTGTCTTGTTTAAGCAAAGCAAGTTATTTTCTTTCCCTGAAACTGGATCCTGAGAACGTTACGAGTAAACGAAACTGTTCACAAATATTTTTCCTACTTTCCTCATCTCTGTTTCGTAACGAGATGAATTTCTTTCGGATATCCAATTTGCTTGTATTATAATTAATAACCCTTGACAGATGACTGGATTGATTGAAGAAGTTGCACATTTCGTACACGCATATTAAACTCGATGATAAATTTGCTCTCTACTTTTCGTCCTCATCTCAAGTAGGAATCTTTGATACAACCACTTCCTCTTAGCATACTGAGCCTAATGTCGCTATCACGTTTATATTAAACCAAGGTTCAACGTCAGATAGATATGGAAGATCAACCATAAGCAATACGACGAATCACCGAACGGAAAGTTTCGTTCCACGAAGTCCCTATCAATAGTTCGTTATACAATTGTGAATTGAATTGGATCCACGTGTGAACATTTTCTGTTGGATAAAAATCATATGAGGAACATTTCAAATTATTAAATTGCCTTGTGCAGGGCCGTGCAACAGGTATTCAAAATACTTGAATATACCTTTTCTTCGTTTATTGGAATTCAGTTTTATTATTACTTTTCATCTTTATCTTACTGCTAAAAATTTTGGAAAATCTTTCAATAAGGATTCTGCATTCTCAAAACGTATTTTCGCGCATACAGATTAGAATGTTGGTAAAATAATTTCTTGATAATAGAATGCTGGATTCTTAATTTCGTTAAGTATTCTAGGTCGAATATAAGGAATATGGGCAATGTCGGTTTTGTCATGGCCTATAAATGTCAGGTATTATTTTACTGTTACGGAAGTAAAGCCATTCAAGATTTAATAAAATGTATTAATATTATGCAGAAAATGTCTGGTGTATTTGTCGACAGTGTACGTTTATACCGCACGCATAATTAGGCTATAACTATAATATTTTCTCTTACAAAGAATCAAAGAGATGTTATAAAAAAAATAATTCTCGCAGGCACACTTGGCACATACTGAAAACATAGAGCTTGAAGCGCAAGAACTGACTTGACGTGAAAAAGTAAATTTATATCGAAGCACAAGGAAACAAAGAATGAAATGCTTTAAAAAGTCGCACAAACAGAACGACAGCGTATAGGAAAAATAAAAGACGGTATATAATATCTTGAAATAAAAAGTATATAAAATTTCCCTCTTTTCTCTGGGACGTTCGATTATCACATACTCCTATCACAGTATACAATGTTCCCCAGGCAATGATGCGATGCTCAAATCATAACTTAAGTTCGACTTATTACTTGTTATTATAACTTCTAGCTTAGTCTTACCCCCACCCGGCGGTGCCAGCTAGCCCAACCTATATAAACCCTCGACGCCTCGAAAGCAGCCTCACTCTATACGCGAAGACAGTCTATGTATAAGGTCGAACCGGTACATAATATTCTATCGTCCTAAGAACGTAGAGTGAACCCCAGGTTGCCTTGCAACAAGCTTTTGTTAAAAATTATATTCGGATCAGTAAGGTATTGTTTTGAGTCCGTTGGTAAGAGAAGTCTGCGTCGTCGTTTTAAAAACTGTACACAGTTCTCTTTGAACACTGTGAGAAAACGTTGAGGAGGATTCAATCTTTTGATTGTGACACGAATCGCTGCTTTAACACTCGTTCGCGACTGATCCGATCGGAAAGGAAATCTTGAACGGAAGAAAAATGACCGTAATGATTCGCTTGTTAATTGTCGCCTTTATTGGCGCAATGTGGTATACGGCATTGACGGACACGGCTTCGATCAGTACGAAGGTAAGAGATAAATTTTAATTGAGTTTTAACAGTACCTCCATTTTGCTATTAATTTTTATACGTAAAAACGTGGCTTGAGAATTATTGATATCTAATCGGAATTTGACATGTCATCTTATTTGGTACTAAACTTGACTTCGTTTTACGTTCGTCACAATGTTGACCGTTGGACGTATTTCCAAAGATACGACGCGTACTGTAATCAACAAAATACATTATATTATCAATTGTTTAGTTTGTGTCACTTCATATAAAAGAATTAAATATTCTTATTCGTAACAGTGATGAATGATTTGTATTTAGTTTCTTTGTCAATTTCGTCTGTTATAAAGTGAGGTTAGGCGGACGATACGTCGCGCCATAAAATACGTTGCCCATTTCTTTTTCTACTGTCATTACCTGCTTTTTATCACGCGGCTGGACTCGCTGTTGTAATTTTGGTTTTCTAAGATCTGCGAAATATCTGTATCTACGACAGTTCTGTCACACCGAAGAATCATTAAAAATCTAAGTTTCCAATATACGAGCTGTACTAATTATTTTAGCACCAGCACAAACTGGATAGATACGGTCATTTGCAGTCATGTGATCCGCTCCAAGTTTTCATTCATGAACTCGGTTACATTCATGCTGTACTCTTATTACTCATTCGTTCTACTACTGGCACACTCACCGCAGGCTTCTCATTGAGAGCAGTACTCACTCTCTTAAATAAATCTTGCTCTCTCTCCTTCCCTTCGCTAGCTCTTAACCTTACCTTCCGTTGTTCTCTTTACCTCGTTGTCAAGTATTATGATAATTTGCATATCATTTTACTCTCACAATGTTAATTCAATTCTTTTTCATTGCCCTGAACATCTGCTGCGAACGCTTTTAATGCTATGAAATTTGCAAAGGCTAAAAAAAATTGATACGAGCATTGATTTCCATGACGCAAAAGTTCACCAGCACTGGATTCGTTATCAATGCAACGAGCACTTCTATAGTAATATTTTTGAAAATCCATTGAATGATTACTACAGGTCATTATGGCAAGATACGCACACGTATGATAAAACTCCCCAACGATATATCGATTATTTTTTTTTGTTATTTTAAGTCAATGATACCTTGACCCTCTAATGACGTATTTAGTTTGCCAATATGTAAGCATCTCGCTGATAAGAAGCAACAAGAGAAGTGAGAAAGCTATAAATAAATTGAATAGAAAAATTGACAGAGAAACTCATCCTCTTAGAATTATTTAATATCATGAATATGTCTGATACCGTTTCAATTGGAATAGTAATAATTTCATTATAACTTTTTTCTTGATCCAGGTTTTCTCTAAACAACTGCAACGCATAGTCCGCGACACAAATTCTGAAGAGAAAAAAAAGGGTGTTATGGAACCCAGGATATGTTACAACACACCTTGTGGATGGGCAGTCTACGTTCCGTTTACTCGACGAATTGAGTACTTCATGAAAAATACGTAAGTTGACAGAAAAGAAATTGTGGATGATTTAAATATTATTATTGTAAAGTATTCCGTACCTTTAACGAACGCTATTTGTAAATTGGTAAGAGAAACAATTTATTTTATTTCAATTGTATTTATTTGTCTTTTCAGTTGCGAATGCTTTAACTCAAGCTACAAGTGCGTACGAGTAGACGACGATCTTTCTGTGAGTGCATACGTATACGCGTGCCGTCAAAATACCACGGCTGACGACATCGAGTCACCGGAAGATGCAATTTAAATTTTTGGGCTCACGAAGGAGTCTTCATCATTGATCATTGATAACTGGTAAACGATTTATTGAAAGTTGACAATTTAAAATCAAAATTTATAATAGAACTATGGAGCTTTAGTATACTTATTAGCTCCAACGTAGTGTTTTTATTTTTCATTCTTATTTTATTCGCACTTTTAGAATATCGCTTTTGATATGATATATTATGTTTAGTAAAACGAAAAAAAAAAAGAAAAAAATCGTAGAGTTAGCATAGTGTCGCTTGTCGTGTGTTTGTGTGTAGTAAATGGTGCCGCCCGTTTATACATGTATATATTAAGGGTTGGCGATTTAGATGCATGGAAAACAAAAATGAAAACAATTCTCATTTAATATCGGTTAAGAATAAGTTCACACTATCATCTTATCTTATTTTCAAATTTGACACGCCTTGCCGGCACGAGGGATATTACCGTAGTAAATAGTAAAGAATACCGATTGTGACGCACTTCAATTCTCTGACACTCGTCCAGATGTCTCTGCTTAACCTTTATTTGGCATGAAAATAATTGTGTTTCGAACTTACCATTATATGTATTTACAGGGTATTTAACCCTGCATAGCAACGACTGAATCCGTACAATCAAGATGACTTGTAAAATTAATCAAGTGGACAACGTCAATTATTTGAAACGATCAAAGATCCGTACGAATAAAGCAGTTGGATGCTTAGCTACTGATTACTACTAATATTAAGATGTAGCTGTGTTTTGAAATTGCGTTTGGAATTGATATTTGATCCTTTTGCATGATTGACGTTTATCAAGTTGGTTTTTTTTTTGGTCCCGTTACTTCATCATCCAGTGAATATAATTGTACCGATCAATCAGACCACAATTATTCAGAACCAAGTAAATTCAGTATTAGATTCAGTAATTCAGTATCCGGTGATTATTTTAACCCGGCGAATCTAATGTCTTCTATTACGTCACTAAGTGCACTATTTACATACGCGTCTTATCATCGTGCAGTAGAATGTACAAAATTATAATATTCCTAGTGTCGTCCAATAATTGTCAGTTTTAACATAAAATTTAATCGTATTTGCCATTTAGGCGGTTCACTGAGGAAAGAAACGAGAGAGAGTAGTATGGGACTTGTAATTAAAATTTGTTTTAAATATTATACTACTTTAGACATTCGCGTTTAATTAATCGATCGGAAATTCAAATCACTAACACATAGGCAGACGTGATACCGTTATAGAATTTTTTTGAGAGAACATGTCTTTCGTTTATTGTAATTTTATTCGCTAACGAGATGAAAAGAAATCGATTGTGTTTGATAACGGTCAGATTCTGCCAGTTAGCTGTGTGCGAATCCCAACGATGTGATAACACGATCGGTAGATTTTTTAAATATGTTAATCAAATTAAATATTCGTCCGAATGTCTTCCTAATACGTATTCGTGATCGGGATTTGATAATTTTGCGAAAAACGCGAATTAAGGGAACAATTGAGACGCGCACGCACTGAATGATTAAAATAATAATTCTTCATTTGAATTAATTGCTCACGTTATACATTATTAGCCGCCAACATCACTTGCACGTGTACCTCTAACTGATAGAAATTGGGGGAACGAAGGTTTTGTGATGATTGTGACGATTTTCTTCACTTCCAAAATGTCTGGTTAACCACGTAATACCTATTTTTACCACTAAATAACATAAATGTGTTACAATTGTCACGAATCTACCAAATATCTTTCCCCTCTAACTTATCAATTCTCAGGATGCATTACGTTAATAGAATCCGAGCCGCTCTAACAAAAAAGAGCCTCAGGAGTGAATAGTTCATACCTTGAAAAGTTATTAGTTACGTGTACAGGAGAAAGAGGCGCAAAATACGTTACAGACTACGTTTGACCGAGCAAAACATCAGCGCTCCCTATTATAGACACGGAGACTAGATGAACTAAAAAAAACTCTTGGAAAGATCTAATCTCTCTTATGCGTGCTTGTTGTGTCTTGCGCTATTCCTGTCGAACTATTGACTTGTGTAAAGGTGACATCATCAAGTTGCTTCCTAGAATTTGTCTGCCAACAGCAATACAGTAGGATATAAGTTAACAATATTCTTCTTTAATATGAATAACTTTCTTCTCTATTCTCTAATATCTAACATAATAAATCTAATACAATAAGTTCTTCACGTAATTTCCCATTAGAGTTTACACTTGTAATATTTTTCATACAAGAAAGTATATTAACATGTGGCCATTGTTATATACACACACACACACACATATAGGATTATTCAAGCCTAACGCGTCATCCGAAATTTAAAACCCGTCTATCTGATTTCTATGGTTGAAATTAATTTCTTTTTTCTCAGTCTTTATTGGTTTTATATTCCGTTCGTCTTTATTTTTAACTGACGCTGCGTTAGGCGCGAGCAATCTTGTACGAGAGAAGCATCTCGCTCTAAGCAAGAAAGCCCCACTTTCTGTGTGCATAAAAAAATAATGCAGCTACAACTTTTAAAGTGTGCGACAGATCACAATTATACCTTTGCCAACAAGCGAAAAATAATATCTCTATATAGGACCTCGATGTACTTAACACAGAAGTGTAATCGCCGTTGGACACGTCTCCATTTTCTTTTTGTATAATATAATAAGTCCCCCGTATATATTATTTATAGCGAGAAAATACTCTACAATAACGTCTTATATATTCGTTACTTAATGTCTTGTACAAAATTCTTCTCGGCTGAAAATTCCCGGATAGATAAGCAATTAGGTGACCGAAATACATAAAAATAGAGAGAACGAACAGGAATCACGAAAGATTGCAAATCGGTGACTGATCAGTTTTTAAGTATTTATTATTACAAACAGTTGTAATGCTGGGGCCTTCAAATCATTGTAAATTTAAATTGTCGAACTAATCTGTTTATTATTACTGTTGCTGTAATTATATATTACATGGTGAATTGTTTCGTCACGTTTGCACGTGTACGATCTTTTTACGTCTATTCTACAATAAGTCGTAAGTGGTTTCTATGAGCCAGACATTTTTTTTGACGTTTCGATTGGCTTCTAGAAGCGACTTACGATCTTCACTTGTTACGACTTATTGCAAAATAGACTTTACATCTATTTCTCTTTGATTTGGATGCAATTTGATTAAATACTTGTCATTTCAATGCCCCGGTTTAATCGCCAATATAGATTATACATGTAACGAAGTTTAATTCTAATAGGATAAACTAACTTTGACTGCAACGAAATCCCGCGTGTCGTAATGATATGAGATATGAAAATAGTTGATATGTAATAGAGACGTTCTTAGTGCAATGTATTTATACGCAGTATTTCATCTATTGTTATGTAATACACACAAAGTAAATTATCGAATATTGACAAAGCGATATGAATAATCAAACATTATACATATGGATGATATATATATTGTATAATTATTGTCTCTAATGTTATCATTTTTAAAAAAATAAATAATGTTGCACGAACCCATAGTTTTCCTTTGTACTTTGTTCGCCTCGAAAAATATAATTTTTTCTGGTCTCTCCTTTATATCCAAATAGTAAAATATTTCTATAATTGATTAAAATAATATATTTATTTCAAAGAATATATAGGGTTGTTCACGACACATGCATCACTCGATGGTGGTTCTACGTTAGAAATCAAACGGACAGGTTAACTTCAGGTATCTTGCGAATTTGAACATCATGGCAACGTGTGTCTTTTGTACAGTTTTGCAGCTGCATAATAAACTACTCGCTACTTCCATCTCTCTGCAGATCATGGTCACTAATCGTGTTACAAGTTTGAAAAGCTGTTATCATACGCATAGTCACATTACCCACATACGCTAACAATAGAACTAAAGGATTCTGCTGTCCCAACGAACGATAGGTGATGTCATTTGAGTCAGGGTCGTTGACTTCATTGTGATAATTACATAAACTCGGTAGCTGAATTTTTCTAAAACATACTAAACGATACATAAGATATAATTAATAGATATGCGAATTGAGTTTGACTTCTGTATTAACATGGACGCGTTCAATCGAGGGAGCCACGATCGATATAAGGCCTATTCAATCTATGCTTGGAGGTCACCACTAGGTCATAGCTACTTCAGTCTACTCCGGACTTTTCCAGTGGATTGACGTACATCTTCAGGTGAGCAAGTATTTCACGAAATTTCAACCGGTATTTCGTTACGAGCCACTTCGGACCCGTATTTCCACTTCTTATCCGTTTCCTTGACGCGTGCAATTCTATTCCGGTGTTATTTTTCATACTGGGTGCTGATTGTGATACACTGGCACGGAAAATCGGGAGAGATGCTGGGATTTCGGGCCGGAAGTGGTATGCTTCGTCAAAATTCCGCCATAGGATCAGCATTGTACGTGATTATTTTCACGGTTCCCTATGGATCTGCTATTAGAGATCTTATTTGGTTAATAAGGGATTTATTGATATTCAATTGGGCGGACCCTTTGACCTCGTGACCTTGTCAAGGTCATATACCCTATATTAATTTCTAAGAACATTTCATGCCGGCTTTTGACAACTCATTACCGGCTTTTCACCTCTAGGATTTTACACGAGAATTATTTTATTAAGAATTTTGTAACGTCTTAGCATTTACACAAATGTTATACTATTTTTATTAGTGTTTAACGGATTTACTGTTGTTTCTAGAGCATCTGCGATTTTTTTTATATAACATTGACCTTCTTTACAGATACCTGATCAAACACTATAGTACATATACAATGCCTATTAAAAGCATCAAAGCACGTCAGATCTATGACTCTCGTGGTAATCCCACAGTGGAGGTAGGTATTTTAATTATTAATGGTTGTGTTATGTTTGTGCAAAGAATCGTTTAATGTTCCTTTTGTTTTATTATGCTTAGGTTGATCTTATAACTGAGAATGGACTCTTCCGTGCTGCTGTACCCTCTGGTGCTTCCACTGGTGTTCACGAGGCTTTAGAACTCCGTGATAATGACAAGTCCAAATATCATGGAAAATCTGTCTTTAAGGCTGTAGACAATATCAATTCCATCATTGCTCCAGAGCTACTTAAAGCTAACTTGGAAGTTACACAGCAGGTTGACATTGATAACTTTCTGCTGAAACTTGATGGAACACCTAACAAGTCCAAGCTTGGCGCTAATGCCATTCTGGGTGTCTCTTTGGCAGTGTGCAAGGCTGGTGCTGCCAAGAAAGGAGTTCCTCTTTACAAGTATATATATTTTTTTTTAATTATTGACATTCAATGCAAGAAATTTTACTTTAAATGTGATTTTCAGGTACATTGCAGAACTTGCTGGTAACACTGATATCATCCTTCCGGTTCCTGCTTTTAATGTAATTAACGGTGGATCCCATGCTGGAAACAAGCTTGCCATGCAAGAGTTCATGATTTTGCCTACTGGTGCCGCAAATTTCACTGAAGCCATGAGGATGGGTAGTGAAGTCTACCACTACTTGAAGGCTGGTATCAAGAAGAAGTTTGGACTTGATGCTACTGCTGTAGGAGATGAGGGTGGCTTTGCTCCAAACATTCTTGAGAACAAAGAAGCCTTAAACCTTATTATTGAGGCTATCAAGGTAAAATTTTATATTCAGCATTGCAGTTATCAACCTTTTGAAATTAATTAACTACCTACAAAATCATATGTACAGACTGCCGGATACGAGGGCAAGATTAAAATCGGTATGGACGTTGCTGCATCTGAATTCCACAAGAATGGAAAGTACGATCTCGATTTCAAGAATGAGAAATCCGATCCTGCTACTTACTTGGAGCCTGAGGCGCTGAAAAACCTCTACCTTGAATTCATCAAGGAATTCCCCATTGTCTCCATCGAGGATCCGTTCGATCAGGATGGTTGGGACTCTTGGACTGCCTTGACAGCAGCAACTCCAATCCAAATCGTTGGTGACGATTTGACTGTAACCAATCCCGAAAGGTAAATCATCCTTAATTGAATCTTCAATAAAATTCTGTTATCAATATTTCACTATTTTAATATATCACAGGATCAAGACAGCTATTGAAAAGAAGGCTTGCAACTGTCTTCTTTTGAAAGTCAACCAAATCGGTAGCGTAACCGAATCTATCAATGCTCACAAACTGGCCAAAAGCAACGGATGGGGCACCATGGTGTCCCATCGTTCCGGTGAGACTGAAGATACTTTCATCGCTGACCTGGTAGTCGGTCTGTCAACCGGACAGATTAAGACTGGTGCACCCTGTCGTTCTGAGAGATTGGCCAAGTACAATCAGATTCTCCGTATCGAGGAGGAGCTGGGTGCAGCAGCCAAGTTTGCTGGCGAGAAATTCCGCAACCCAGTCGCTTAAGATGACCTTAAGTCGCATTATTCAAAGAAAAATCACATTATTGTTCAATGTATATCCTAGCTTTACCATTTCCATAAAAACGTTGAAAAAAAAAACTCAGTTCTGTACAATTACGAGTGCAGTGCGGCGTTTATACGAAATGGGAAAATTGGTAGGACCCCATAAGGTTCCACGACAGGAGATCTTTAAATTAAAGGAAAAACGAGGAGCAATCGTTGTACGCACATTCTGACGATTAGATTATTACAAAAATTTTTGAAACGGATCGATTAGTTAATTATACTTTGATTCGAGTGTTTTTTGAAAAAAAGTATTCAGTCTGATAACGTTGACACAACGTTATCGTAGTTTCTTCTCTACAGAAAGTTATAACAACGCTATGTACAATAGGCTATTATTGTATCAGGTTAACATTAAATCGTCCGTGTTCGATTTATTAAAGAAGCTATACTTTCTTTATCTTTTGCCCTGTTATATATCCAATGCATGTACAATGAAAAGTAAGAGATAATTACTACAGTCGAAGTATGCTTGAGATTGATATAGATTGCAAGAGAATTCTTCATAATGTCCTGCTGATCTCAGTAACGAATATAAATCCATATAGGACAGAAAAGAAATAATAAATTCTCATTTCAGAATTTCTATTTTTTGCAATCGATTATAATCATTTTCTCAAATTCTATCAAGTAACATTTTTGCAATTAACTTTTCAATAAATAATGTTTTGTTAAATATTTTATTTTTATGATTCGCCTCATTGATAACTGACTGCTACTGTTTATTGCATTTATATTGGCTTCTATGCAAATATGAATGTGACTGAATTTGTGCACAGTTGAAAAATGTAGTAATTATAATAATAGTAGGAAAGCAGTATACTTATTATTAAGATCAAGGTATTATAAATAAGATTGTATTTGTCAATGTCACACACTCACTCGTATCAAAAGATGTTTCCAAACACTTACAGAATCTCGTGAAACAAATTAACAATTGTATTAGGAATTGTCACAATGACCTTCATATGAATTCAAATTATTGAGAACCAGTCGACAGAAGTGCTAGCAGAGCACTAGCTGTTCCTACAGACAGAATATAATTTACTGCAGGTGTGAATGTTTTGAGTATATAAAACGAGGAGAGGATGACAAGGGCCAAGAACACTGCATTATTGTAAAAGATGGCAAAGGTTGTAGCCTCGTAGTCTGCAACTTCATTCTTCTTCCACAAAATCCTAAACAATTAAACATTTGATAAGTCTGATATTTCCTAATAATTGATCTTAACACAATTTTAAAGAATGTAATACCTCTCATCTTTTTCCTTTTTACTCATTTTCTTATCCTCAGCTAACTTACGGGTCATTTCCCTCGTGACAGCATCTTCTCTCTTCACTGCAATCTGTGGAAATATTAAATATGCATTGGTTGTATAAAATTCAATCCAACATAAAACAGAAAGAAATATACAATGAATTTATACACACCTTATGTTTTAGAACAAACTTGGTATTTTTATAAGCAAGTGCAACGAGGTATGTACTGGCAACAGTCACCAAGACAAAGGATATCAAACTGGAGTACAAATCAATCAGATGAATTCTCCAAAAAAGCCCTGTAAAGTTTATTTTTAATTATTCTTGCAGTACTAACTACTCCTTATCCTAATACAACATTAGGTTAGTTTCAACAGAGTACATTATAACTATACCAAATACTAAAACTCAATATGCTGAAATAAACTTCGAATAAAAACATAAAAGTATCAATATTTTCTCATTTTGAATTACCAGGAGTCTATCATACAAATTTATGTATATTATATTGTCATATGGTTTACTTACAGATGGGAATTGCCGATACGATGAAAGCATTGCCGTAAAAGAGCGCAGATGACTTTGTAGAAACGTTTCGTGAGAAATCCTGAAGAAGAAGCTCTTCTTCTTTAGTAAATGCTTTCGATTTTCCAGACATGATACAAACTTCTACTGAGTTGCACTACTTAATTACGATCAGTTACTAACGAAACAAAGTGCCGCTTCTACAGTCGAAAATTGGAAAACGTCGACATGCACGGGAATGCGCTTGCGCGTAACTGCCTCTGTGGACATCTAGTGACACGTGTCTCAAGAAACGTCATTCGGGTCATTATTTTCCTATGCTGCCATCTACGAAAGTCATTTCTACCATTAGTATACATCTATTCGAATACGAATCTTATATGAAAAACTATATTTCCTTGGGGATCAATTCTATTAATTTATCATATAAATTATCAATTTATAAAAGTATAGAAAACAGACAGACAAAATACGAGAAAAGTTCTTATTAATGCTAGAAATAGAATGATTATTCTGCTTGGCAGAAAAAAATTATCAATTGCTTTCATGTATATGTATTTCATATCATATGTTATGTAGGTCCTCCAATCACTCGACGTTTGGTTGAAGGAAATTAGTTTATTTTCTCAATTATTATTAAATACAGCTCACACAAATATATATATGTACATTCTGTACTGAGCACATTTACATTGTCGTTTTTTTTTAAATATCTGGTTGCGCGCTTCATTATGGTTTGACATTCTAAAATCAATTATATGGGATGACCGTCCATGAGAAAAATTGTATAAGTTCGATGCTTGAATAAATAAGTTAAACCTAAATTAATTTATTAAAATAAATTACTTAGGTACATGAAAATACAATACTTTGCGTATTAATCCTACCATTTACTTTGTAAAATGGTGATAATACTATTTCGGCATTCCGCGTAAGTGGTCCAGATCATAATAATCGAACTAATGAATTTCGAGTAAATACGTATAAATATTGACAAATTAATCATTACGGAATAAATATCGAGATAAATATTATTTACAAAATTATCAATTATATCCGTTTCGCATATTCTCATTCGTTAAAGTCGATTGTATTTGGTTTTTAAATTTGTATGGAATAGGAATAGCAGCTGTGCGTTTTTCCATAGTATCATTCGCTATAATCTATCGACCATAACCCTTTATTCACTAAACATATTTCAATTGGCGTATGAACGAAAGAAGAAGCTTCTTATTTGTTAACAAGCTGAAAACTATTCGTATAGGCCCATTCCAATCGGGTTTATTAAATAATAATAAATGGTGTCTACGTTTTTAATGAATGCAAGCCAACAGATCCATCACGAGTGCGTCCCAAAATTCACTTCCTGCAATTTTTAAACACAGCAATAAATCCCTAATATGTTTCTCAGCTCGACAGTCACTACCAACTATAAAAATGTTTGTCCATGATATGAGCACGTTTAAAAAACACGTTTCTGTAATTAAAAGCAGGAAAATAATTGCCCTTCGCGTTAGGCTGAACTGTATCAGACAAAGACTTCTTGGATCAGATACCACAGCATCCAAAAAGTACAAACAGTTAAACATTTTGACATAATCCGTTCTCCAAGATCTAATACAATCACTTAAAAATTTCTTGACGCTAAGGTCCCGACTTAATACCGCACATAGTATTCCTAAAATTCATAATTTATAAGTCACCTAAGAAAGACACTGTATATAGAGAGCGAACAGAAGTATTACATAAGAACAAAATATAACCTATTACAAATAGACAATAAAACAAAAATAAATCCCCTCAATTACTTGCTTCAATGAATATCAATGTGACTTAGCAATACATCTCCCATAACGATAAACAAATCCAATAATGAATTGTCATGAGACCCTCCTCTCTCTGTCAGCATCTAACGGAATGCATTGTTCACAGACTTTAGCAAGTCGACAGCGAATAAACGAATACCCATAATACAAGCTAAGTATACATGGCTGTAGGAAGTTCGGCTTGATATCAATAATAAAAGAAATTGCTAAAATTATGCTAAATAGGTTCTCGAATTGATTTTAGCAATGGCGGTGTCCTCCTTCGTAGACTGCCAAGCTTCCTCAGCGAGACTTCCGTATCTCTGTACCCCTGGAAATGGCAGTTCTGTGTTCTGCGGCGAATAATAACCGCTCTGCAGTTGATAATAATTTCCAGGCGAGCGGTATTGATAATAATCACCGCTAAGATTACTATAACCAGAATAAGAGCCGTATTGAGATGAATGAGAGGACGAGTATCCACGTTCGCTGAGACTACGATAGGGCCCCCCATAATGGGCCCTATCCTCTTGTCAGACAGGTGTGCTCACAGCTGCAGTGCTCATATACTCTATGTCACCAATGCTCTTGACACGTCGATGTCTCTTATTGGCTGCTGGACGTGGCGGCAGTTGCGGTGGCGGAGGTGAGTTACTGCGAACGCTGCTCATATATTGGCACTGACTAGCCAAGCTTCCGGTATCCGATGAAGAGGATGGAGACGCCTTTTCGCTTCTTGGACGAAGACCAAAGGCGCGACTCAGCGACCCCTGAAAAGTTTTATAAAATATTAGCAAAAAACGAATTTTCCAAAATTTGACCAATTCTTCAATGACAAATTCTCTACGTCAAGCCACTACAAAAAAAATGATCATATCAGTTCTTGAACTACGTTGAGGATTGATGCTACGAATGATTCTGATTTACATGAAAATCTGTAGACAAACAATTATTAGTTTTTTTTTTATTCACTAAAAAGGTACCCGTTGTTATCAATGTCGATTGAATTGTTAAAGGATAATTTTAATGGTCACGAGCGAATGTATAGCAAAATAATAAATATGGGGAGAGCTTCAACCAATAGAGGGTAACACGCTGGGGTTGGGATGTTGCCTATGCGTTATTAATCTTACGTTTAATATAGTCGCATACCTGAGAACTCCTCCACGACAACTGTTAAGGGCGAAAGAGGTCAGTTAAGAACCCACCCTCCGTCCATATTGAAGTCACATGTTATATTTACACAATTGCAGCGTGCAGTGTCGTTCATTCAATACAAGACTGCTCGGTAGTAATTTAGTAATGTAGATAATATTCAATATCGTATATACCATACGCTTATATGAAGAATATATGTTATGTATACCTATATACGTAGATGCGTATGTCACTAATGATACAAGACTTAGGACGACTAATTTATATTACATACAATTGGGAAGTTTTATCCGTGTATGTACATATACAGTGTGTTATAAAGTGTCTGTTGTTTAATTAGTATTCATATATATATATAGCTACGATGTTAATAAATAGTCGATTGGGAATGAACGGGATTGCAATGTACTCGTTCGTCCTCTAATTACTTCTAAATTTTACGTAACTTTAGGCTCATTATCGATCAGTCTTTTTACCTTTTAAATAGCATCTCGTTCGAGCCACTTCGAGTTACGAACGAATTTATCTAACGGTCCGTCAAATTCGTTGCTCCTTTTTATTTCACTTTGCATTCATTATTTTCTTCCCTTTCTAATTTATCCCTTATACTCGTATATTCATTGGCGTTACTCTTCAGATAACCCATAAACACTTTTGCACTGACTGACTTTCGAAAAGGTTCGGCGAGTATTGCGTATCTGTGCATTCATGAAGAAAACGATAAATTGACAAGATTTATCGAACGACGTTATTATCTGGTGGGATTACGAGAATAAAGACAGAGTCTCGATGAGCCTGTATGACTTTTGCGCGTTCTGAAACTTCGCTTTTCAATCTGACGCGTAGAATGATGTAATATTTGTATTTTTAGTTGCATAAATGCTCACGTCGTCTGGCGCGATATTTGAAATATTTGTATTTACCAAATGTCAATCCTAATGGAGCAAACTGTCGCGACAATCAAAATTTCAAAACTTTATGTTCGAACATTTAGTTTATCATTTTGAAAAATTCTGACGCTATTAATAATCGTCGCGAAATTTTACATAAAGATGTATACCGTAAACTCTAGGTTTTCGTAGCATTGTGTAAAACGTGTAATAAGGAAGAACCATTATACCAAACCTTTTTCAAGTAAAGAAGGCTGCAGGTCTGCGCCAATCCATAGGATGCACAGACAATGATTAATGTTAGGTCAATTAAGCCCATAGCTCACAGCATCGCTGTGTCTATATCTGTCACGAGAATTCGCGTGGAAGAACGAGGATTCCAGTGGATTTAATAGTAAAGGTAAGGGACAAGCACCACTGGCGAGCAATATATTCATGCAGTCATGCTGGTGTTAATTTAGAGGGAAGATTTATAGGCAACGAACCCACAAATAAACACAAACAGGATAAAGCAAGCTCGCGAGTGCCTTTAACCTGGGTGTAGGTGCGTGGGATGTCTGAAACACTCCGACTCAATGCCTTTCAAATGTAGAACAAAATCGCGCGACTATTCCTTAGTTAAACCGTCAAATCACTCAATAGTTTTGTATGGCATAAACGAGCACTCACGAACTGTTGAAAATAAAGCAATTCTATGAAATGTCTGGATTGTGATCGGTGCACGTGATTGTTTCTTTATGTCACGAGAAATGACTTATTATACACGGGTGATAAAACCGGCATAACCTCTAATCCTGATGTGTCATGCACGGATGAGGTTTCTGTACTGAGATGGTACGTTACCCTGAGACTGGATCGTCGCCTATCGACTGTGTTATTGTGATTAGCAGCCATGTGAAGTGCTGACAGTGAACTCTGGTGGTGCTGCAGATGAAGTCCCCGACTTCCACGGCCAAGACTTCCGCCTGCACTCACGGTACTGATTGGACGACTTCCACCGCTGTTCCTGGGGACGATTTCCAGCTGTCCTCTACGCACACGCATCACACGCTCATGCACGCTTTGCGTACGCACAACTACGCCACATACGTATACCTTGGCGACACCGCAACACACACACGTGTGACGTACAGCTGCAACGAATCTTCCGCAAGAAATTGTTTCTCTTTTTTGTTATGCGCATTTGCATTATTGTATTTTTTGAACTGAATGACCAAACTTGATTTTATCTTTTTTAATTTGCAGGGTGATTCGTCGCAGGTGCTTCGTAAGTGAGATGATATACAATATAATGGATATCTAGTTACAACATAAATATACATACACAAGCATTTTGTGCTCCATCGATAGAAGAATATATGTATCTGTTTACTGGGCTCTAATGCGACGGATACATTTTTTCTTCATAGCAATCGAAAGGCTGTTTTTCGGCGCGAGACACGTTTGTCCGTACTACCGTGACACATTAGAGCCAAATAATGAACCATGAAAGTAACATCGAACAGTCAGAGATGTAAATATCAAAAATTTGCAAATGAGGAAAAGACAAACGGAGTTATAATGCAAAATGGTGTAATTCGTGGTTAGAGTCTTTAATAAAAAGAGCACTGAGTGCAATTATGTTTTAGGCAATCTTCACTCTTAGTACTTTGTATCTATAACAGACTATAAATATTCAGTAGAATGATTATAGCAGAGAGAAAACGTAATTCGCAATATACAGAATTCATAATTACTATTTTACTCATAAGGGATAATTTGATATATTTAATATTTTTTTAACAGACGCTATGCTGCCTTATTGAAATCAGCACATTGATTGAGCAGGGTTTAAACAGTAATATTAATCCAGGGCTAATAAAGGCTATTTACTTATATTACTTTTAAATGCATGATTCACTGAGTTAATAGATAGGGTTTTTTTTTTCAAGAAGCTCTAACCAAGAATGACACCACAATCGCTAAGAATAGTGTGTGCTGTACATAGCGCAGTGCAGTGCAGGCAGCAGCTGTGGGCTACGGCTTTAGTTATAGGAAATTGCCGGTAGATCCGCGATCATTAGATGTATTTTTAAAATGAAACTCTTGTACTCGTATAAGCTCGAGTAAAGAAAGAGGACCTAATGACTCGCTGACGTCGAATCAATTTGTAAATGTCCAAACATTTTGATTAGGTAATGAATGTTTGTATATGTACATTATGTTGATTGTACTGTATCGTATCTACGTGTGTGTATTCCTGGTATATTAGGTATAGTATGTGTACGGTTATGAATACATTTACAAACACAATGGTCGCGATTAACCATGATTATAGACAGAACTTATATGTTACACTATAAAGCTTGTATAGTGGTAAAATTTATGTCTGCCTATTTATGCTCGACCGCGACCATTGAAAATCGTTATACGATTCACAATATAGATGCGTTATGAAACACCCTGTAGCTGGGGTTCATTGTTGACTTCACAATTGAATTACATAAATTGCTGAATCTGTTCTACGTGGATGTCACACCGGCAAGGTGGGAGATAATTCTCGTTTTGCCTGTGCAACATCATCGGATGCAGATTTCTTTTTTTTTTTATTTCAGTAACGCAGATTGAATTTCATTTCACTGCAAGAATATGTATCGTGATTCTGTTTAATGCATCACTTTTCATTAAAATAGTTCGACTGGATGCAGGTTTTGAGATTATTGTTAAATTCAAATTCATTCTTTATACGCTATTAACAATAAGTGATATCGAAATTCCTTTAGACGGTCACATGGGCGCTCGATTTCCTTTACGTAGAAATTTTGCAAAAGATGTTGCTACTCGTATAACCGATACAATGATTAATCAGTATCGGCGAGAACGTTTATAATTAATATCGATTTTATGATATTGACAGACACTTATTAATTAATTATTGATTTCGTTACCTCGATATCGCCACATTTCTTCAATAGAGGAACGTGTACTTGATTTATCTTGGCGACATCGAATATTCCAAATCATTGAGTGACCTTGTCCATTTTGGATTTGATTAATAATTAAATTTAAATTCGGCGATGATGACATTTTGATTAAACGAAATATCTATTGTATGGACAAGCAATTCGTATTGTTCCCTGTCTGATGGCTATTGTCGTGAAATTACGTTATTAGTATTTGGTAAGAATTCTACATATTCTCATTGGTACCGTTCCTCTGATATTCTGTTTTTGTGATAATTGTGGGTATTTTGATTGCGATGGCGATTAGTATCTTGGGTGTAGGTACACTTATACACAGAGCGGGGTTGAAAAAGTCTATACATCTAAAATATTACCTAAAACACTATACTGGCGGTATAAAAGCTTGTGGCATTAATTTCTGCGCGATTCACGACAATGAACGAGCGAGCGATCAGCCAGCATGACTATATTCGTGCTCGATATAATTATTTATGTAATATGAGATGATCATGGCGAAATCGTGCCGTGATGAAAATGATTTTTTAAATGAGTTAATAAACAAGGATAAACTGCTAGGGATAAGTACGTGTACGTTTACCACTTGCACCTAGCCACGGTTAAGTGAATATATTGATCAAAATTTCTTTTCTTTTTTAAATTTTAGCTAAGTAAGGAGAGTTGGACATATTGACGATAATTAATAATTTCACTGTTCTACTATTACTGTTACGTCGTTAAAAATTTTGCCTGTTTCTAACATGCGAAGTAAATTTTGCTCATAGTTGTAAATAGATTTGTTATCTATGAAAAAACTTTCAAAACTTGTTTTACTTATGATCCACGCGGTTCAGATTTTATCTAAATATTTAAATATTCAAAGTTCTAATCAAGTCCAGGTACGCAGGACATTGAGGCAGGAAGAAAATTGTCAATGATTTCATAGAGCTTGGTGTACAGCGATTTACTTTCTCTTTGGTGCGTTTATGCAATTATCAAAATGTAATTGTACTATTACTTCAAGTGCCATTATTTTGAGTATTACTTTTCCAGTAAACTAGAAATTGTGCATATCAGAACAGTGCAAAGCTCCGCGTAATTCTCTTACTTATGTTCTCGCTGTTTATTTGGTAATAAAATTGTATAAAAAATGCAAAGCATTTAGTTCCCTATAGAAGAAAAATGCATGCGCTTAATATTAATCGTAATACATAATAGCATCAAAAAGACAGAAATCTTTACTGTAAAATGGCTCCTTAAACATCATTAACTAGATTCTTTCATAACTTCAACAAATGTCTTAATATCTGAAGATGAATTTTCCTAAAAATTATTATTGACGTGGATCACTCTGTGTAATAACACACATTAATCCGATTACTTATGAACAACGAATCAGCTCAGTCCTTTCTTTTCCAATCTCTTGTCAATCCAATTAAGCAGTACCCTGAATTTCTATCTAATTATATTTGAAAGGAGATTGATGAAAGAGAATTATCGTCAAAATCTTAGCGTCTTAGTTTGTATCTAAGAGACGAGCAAGGGAAGACAGTGAAGCAAGCCACGCTTGATACGCGTGGTAATCAATCTATCAATCTCTTCCCCCAAGGTAGATTTCGTTAGCCAATCAGGCACAACAAGAGCATCTCTAAATGTTGATTAGTGAGCGTTGTCCTATGTGGCTTCTGGATGACAGTAGACAGTGTACCTTGCGGGGAGAACAAGAGCTTCCAATTCAGCAGTGAGATGTCGTCTTATCATATGTTTCGCAGGAGGAATTCCCAGGGCGGTGGCCATTGTGTCTCCCGTGAATGAGGGCTCTAATACAACTAGAGCACCGTGTACTCCTGAGTCTAGTATGAAAAGGTAAAATTGTTATTAAAAATAGATGACCCTAACTTTCCAATCACAATCTACCTTTTAAGTGATCTGCGTATTCAGTCAAATCGATATTTCGAGCCCAGCGAATGAATCGCTGATTAGTCCAAACCAAGGGATCAGCATCGACCTGCTCGCACTGGTGCCTTCTAACAGCAAGAGCCTAGAATTGTAAAATTATAGGACACCTCAGAAATAAATATGGAACTGACATTCCTGTATAAAGTCAGAATATCGAAATTCGCAAGGTATCTTTACCTGACGATCATAGTTGAGCATTCTCAATAGGTGTATGCCGTGCACGATGCTGGCTTGATGGAATTTCCGGGTGACTCCTAGGAGCTTCTCGAGTTCCTTCTTACTGAGGTGATCCAGCATTCTCGCATCGACCATATTCGTAGCAAAACTTTCAGAGTATTGACCCAAACCCAAGTCAGGCAGCCATTCAGAACTCACCCAAGTGTGACCCAGCTGAGCAATGCAAGGATATCGAACGAGACTGGGATGCCGATGTTCTTCAATGGCCAATCTCAGTTTCTTCCTATGAAGAGGATGAGAAACGCCCAGTCCCGCCTCTAGCTCAGCATCGCTCAGTTCCAGCAGTACCTGATCAGAATAGAGAATAATTTTCCCATGAAGTTGATTATCCTCCTAGAATTCATTACCTTTCCAGACTTCACATTTTCTGCACAACGTGGACCATATTGAGGCATCCCCAGAGCAACTTCCAACCATGCTAATACAGTAGGCGCACGCCATCTTTCCATAGGGACCGAAGCTGCTTCCCTAAGTAAACGAAGTTTTTCAGCATAACCTTCCTCAGTCAGAGGAGACCAGGATCTATAAGGATCGAAGCCTTCCGTGCCGTCGTTTCCGCCACTTCCACCTGCTGAATTGCTGGCTGCCTTCCGGTGTCGTGTTCGTGCGAACACTCTACATAGATAGAAGCCACAGTGAATATTATTTAATCGCTTTGCTTCGCTATAATTATTAAGACAACCTGTATCCTTCTATCTACGTGCCATGAGGCAGATAATGAAAGTCACCTCACGCTAAGCTCTTAGAGCACTCAAGTGAAAAAAAGCGATTCGACAAGGTACGCTTAATGTCTTTTCACCCGTAGCACTATCGGATCCTGGCAGTAATGGACGCTTGCTATCAAGGCATATTGTAACGCAACACACATAAAAGCTATATCACGCGTAAGTAGGATCCATTATTTATGTTAAACCCTGATAAACGAAGGAAAAAGAATTATAGGTACAAAGGAGAATCCTTTACAAAAGCCTGAACAGTTTACAGCGTTGTTCTTTACCCTGACTCGATAAAATTTACATAATTTCAAGGCCGGAAGTGAAGAGCTACTTTTCACATTAGGATATTGAAAGCGTTTACGAGCATGAAGAAGCTTTTACTTAGAAATAGATCCCCAGGTGCCACCACGCGTTGCCGAGGATCTAGAATGTGCTGGAGGTACGACGACAGGTGGAGGCTGCTTGTTTCTTCTGGATTCAGAATCCAAGGGACTAGACAATTGTTCTACAGAACGCGAGAGAGACGAGTTGTCCATCGATCTCGAAAATGCATTCAGCGGAGATAACGTAGGGCTGCAGTCCTTCGGCGTGGTTGCAGCTGCAATTGAAAACAGAATAGTTAAACGTAACGTTTATTACTCAATTAAGAAACTAACATGACGTACAAGTAAAATATGTGCATCGTAGAAATTAGACAAATCTTGTTTATTTTAATCGGTTAGAATGATCAGTACCGTAACACCTTCGATGCAACATAAAGAACACATAGCAGCTGAAACATTCATTCGTTCGTACTGACGCGCATGCTCATGCAACTTATAAACAATGATCGGCGGGAATAATCTGTCAATTAGTGAAAGTGTCTCGATTGATAATCAAATTTCCAGATAATTTAATTTTGACAGACAATATTTAATGATCTCATTTCTTGTTATACATGTATAATATACGGGAAGGACATATAATACGTGTAAACGCGATATATAATATTAATGATGATAGATGCGCTGTTCGTGATTGTGATTATTGCTGAGCACTTACATTGGTACATGTGGGGTGGTGCAACAGAAGAAACCACGGAGATGCTGTCCATGTCGAGACCACTCCCTTCAACTGTTATAGTAGGTGTGCCTGCGCGAAATATAGGGAAATCAATTGAGCAAGCGAGTGCAGGAAAATTTAACGTAGCAGTTACGGAATTAAATCTCTTTGACGATGCTGAGGACCTTAGAACATGGTTCCTCTTTAATTTTCTTTGCGCCTACCAGTAGTTGCTCGTGTTCTTTATGTTACGTTGAGGTTTTAGGGATTATTGTATACATTCGCAGTCGACAGTTGATCGAGTCTCGATTCTCATGTCTGTTTAGCACGTGGCAATACCCAGAGTAGGACGAAGAGGTGGAAGAATGGAGGGAGGAGCTATGTATTATAAAAATCAAAGCGTACCGTCCGTTGTGGAATCTGATAAATTCCCACCAACGCTGGTGGCTCCACCACTCTCACGATCACTGGAACCACGTACTCCGCTGTCCGCGCTGCAGCTACCACGATCACCACTCTGACCACCGACAGTGTTGACCGCTGCACTTCCTCCAACTACTCCAACGCTGAGTTCGGTACTTCCTAGGGGTTGTTGTGAGAGATGAGGTATGATACCTCCGCCGCCGCCACCGCCGCTGCTGCTACCAGCTCCTGGTGTAGCTGCGCCGTTTATGCTGCCATGAGGAAAAGAGACCAGGGACTCCTGATCGCTCAGACAGCCACCGACTCCTCTCTCAGCTAACTGACGTTGGAGCTAATTTCATTGTTAGAGGAGAAGGCGTGATAAGTATGTTGTGGAATTTTGGATTTTTGAGGTTATGAAGAACCAAGATGTAAAATGTACTTCTTTGATGGTAGCATGAGCATGAGATAACGCAGCTTCTTTGTCAGCCAGACTTGCAGCCAGACTGAGACTTCTGTCAGCTTCATCTCTAGCTGCTCTCAGAAGACTCCAACGTTCTCGTTCACGTTCCCGCTCACGTTCCTCTGTGGATGTTCCTGTGCCCTGTTGCTGAAGGCGACCCAGTGTAGCTTCGTTTTCTCTCATCCGCTGTAATCAATGGTCAAAGAGACCCACATCCGGGCAGTAACTCCACCCAAAAACCACCACCATTCGATGGATGCATGCATGCGAATTGACGATAGAGTTCAACTGGTTTTTACTGTGGTGAACGACGCAAGCGACAACTGATCAAAAGGTTTTATGTTCTTTTCTTTGATCCGTACCAAATCAAATATTGATTCAAGGTTTGATTACAGAACTTGACTTTTATTTATTTCAAACGGTACCCTGTGGCAGGATTCTGGTCTACTGTATCAATAGGGGTAATTCACCAGACGTTAAAAATATCGATTAGAGAAGGGAATAATGGAAAAGGATATAATAATTATAGAATAATGGCTTTATAATAGCGCGTTGAAACTCTAAGGAATACGTCTGGCGCAAGTGTCTTCGTCTTAAGTCAACATAAGGTAGAAGCGCAAATACGTTCGACCGGAGAAGATATTACCTTAGAAGGAAGGTTAATGAGTGATTACCCCAGGATGGAATAGAGCTTTAAACTTTCGAGTAGAGAAGACGCAGGATAGAAGGGGAGAGAGTGTGAAGATGAAGGGCTGGAGGCGTAGTAACACATCAACAGTCGCAGGAGATGAAGCAGATTATACAAGGGCGCGAGACAGGAAGAGAGTAAACTGAGAGGAAATTGACGGTACGCTTCACGAAAAGGAAATCCCGTAAAATTTAAGATGGCTGAGCTTCACCCTAGCATCTCGTGCTTAGGAATTCACCTCCAGCCTAAACTTCCCATTGAAGTGACAACTCCGACGGTTCTGCGTCACTCCTGAACAAATTTTCTTTTCTTCCTAGGGCTCCCCAGCAGGGGAGACAAAGGGTCTGTTATTGAGTACAAGACAAACACTCTTAAGGTGATGTTGTGAATTTCTCGATGTCGAAGGGGTCCGTTTCTCTGCATTAGAGCAGTTCTTAGCACAGGAAAGCAAGCTTATGTAGCCATAGCTTTTTATGTGAATTGATCTTCTTGGCAAGATATTTCATAAGATTGACATTGCCCTACATGTGAAAGCGTCTTTCGTGGGATCCAAGTACAATGTATTGGGCATCAGAGTTTCGCCAGCAAGGGCAATCTTGTCTATATTGATAAAGAAGCGTAGAACATCTGAGAGCTCGCATAGAAACGCATTGACGTAGGCTTTAAGATACTAGCTGAGTGCGTGACGCACGAAGGATACGTCTGACAAAAGCCTTAAGCTCAAGGCAACGAGTAATGATCGATACGAAGCATTATTATGGAGACCTGCGAGAAAGTTTGAGAACATGAGATGACTTTATACTTATGGCGACGTGATTTTACTGTAAATTATATTACGGGTCATTAACCAATTTTAACTAACCTGTTCGTAGTTGCGTATAAAATCACGTAACTCGCGTTCCTTGTCTTCCAGGGTACCGTAAAGCGCCTTCATCTGGTTGAGAAGATCGAATTTTTCAGCTTTGAGTCTCTTTCGATCTGCTTTCAGTGCTTGCAGTGCCTCCCTGGCGTGCTGAAGTTCCATCTCCAGGGCAACAACACGAGCTTCTTCTTCGAGAACTGCATCCTCTGCGCCAACTTCACCTCGCGCGGCTCCAGTGAAGAGAAGCCTCTTCAATCTTGCTACTTCCGCTACAAGTCGTTCGTTCTGAAGACGAAATCTTCGAACACTCGCCAGTTCTTCCGAGCACCCGCTACCGCTCCCACTTCCGCTTCCTCCATGAATGTTTGACAATCGGGACGCCACTACAGGATCCCCAACAATTCCTTTTGAAACAAGCAGCAATCGATAAAAAAAAAAAAAAAGAAAAAGCACCAATCTCTCAATGAATAAATTATAAGATAAAAAGATATAAAATCTCTCTGTAAACGGAAGCTTTTCTCATAACGTAAAATTCACATTTCTCCAATAATCCTCGCGTAACTTATGAAAATTTAATCGGACTGATCGCATACGAGAAACTCAGAGTAGTCAAAGCTAATTGATTAAGTTGAGCAGAAAATCAGAGGCCTCCAACGGATTGCAGAGAAGCAAGTTTCTTGTTAAATTTTCATTAAACTATAGATTATTCAAAAGTAACTTACCAAGCGAGTTACTTGGGGACGAAGGTCTGCTACTTGGCGCAGGACCCGGAGGTTCGTTCTCTTCCTCAACGCGTATATCGCCATCCAACATATCTTTATTCTCCTTATCGTGCTCATCCTTAGAGGAACGAATAGAATCCCTGTTTGTAGAAATACGCAGCCTCTCAATACTGGACCGATCGCTGCTCCCACGATATAAATAAGCTCCTCGACTAGAAGAACCCCCGTCAGGACTGGCACTTCCCGACCTGGAGTCTACGCTCCCTGCCGAGCCCAACCTCGTCTTCTCCAAAGCCGTAGCATAGGATCTTCGAGCCTTTTCACTAGGACTTCTACACGGAGATCCATTGCGTCTTTCTGAAAGTGATGTCATCGACATAAAAAAAGATTCCACCCATTTAATAAATAATTATAAAAAAAAACATATCCAATGTATGTTACACATACCTATAGGACTGGCTTTCCTGTCGATAGGACTCGATCTGTCTTTCTTATCCACCGGACTGGATCTCTTATCGATAGGACTAGCAGACTTGTCACTGGCTGAACTCCTCTTGTCTACAGGACTGCTACCAGCACTGAGTCTCTTCAGATCTTCCTGTATCTGAGGTTCAGCATCCTGCGACGGATTCAAGTTGTTACCACTGGCACCCGATGTTGACGAGCTGTTAGGGTTGCTGTTCACGTTGCTGCTTCCATTGTTGTTCAACGCCAAAGCACCCCGAACATCCCTTAGCTCCCCACGTAAGGATGCACATTCTCCTTTGGCACGTTCTAGCTCCCCGTCCAAACGGGCGCCGGTTGCTGCGTTCTCCTCCACCATCACGCGAAGTTTACTCTGCGTCAAAAACAAAACAGCCACAGTTTAATATCTATTCGTGAAAACAGCCTTAATAACACTCGACCTTTGAACTCTAAGCTGAGTTGCATAGCTTAACAAAAAAATGTACAATCTTTTTTTTAACTATTCAACATTCATATACTTAGTAACCTGCCTGCCTCCAAAGGACTTCAGGCAAAGTACCAACGGGTCATTTAAAATGTTTCATACAACACTACGTGCATGCCAGTTTTCTTCGTTGTAAATAGTAGTCGCAAGTATAACAGCCTTTTCAGGAGCGAACTAAAGTTTCCCATCTATATCATACGTGAAGGTAAGTAAGCTTGATTTACATTGCCGTGGCAGGCTGTGAAATATTAATAAAGTAGAACGTTCAGAAATATGTACTTTAGCTGTGCCAGCTGGTTTCCCTATACGAAGCTCCTACCGCTGCAGCATTGACTTTGTGTCAAAGTTCCTAACTCGAATTGGAAAGCAGCTTTGTAAGAGAATGAAGACTGTAAGTTTAGTCTTCTCCGGCATTAGTAATTCAGACTAGGGTTACATTCAGATATCAGGCGTTAAGGATATCGAATTATAATTCGATACTCGTAATTTGCACTTGAGTCAATGGTCCGTCTATTAATGTAGATCGCGTATTTCCTAATACAAATTTATATATGCATCGCAACCCATTAAAACCCGCAAACCTGTCCGTACGGACCCAAGTCAGCTGTTCAATGTGCAATGACGTTAACATAATTGACCTCGAATCGATTTCTCTGTAGAACGATATAACCTAACCTAACGTAAGTTCACTCAATCTAGCCTAACTTCACCCAGCACATCCTCACCTGCCGTCGCTTCAATTTATTTGATTTAATTTGAAGATCTCTCGCTGGGAAATTTATACATATAATCCTGTCTGAGAATATATTCTTTTTTTTTTTTTACTGAATTCCATTTTAATTGCAATTTCAAATCCCGACATTGTTAAGCTAACACGTAGATACTGTATCTACGACTAATTGTTTGAAGAAACTAAAGGTCTGTTTTAATTCGAACCTGAGAATAAATTAGTATACAAGGAGCACTGAACCTTCTCGTACGCAAAGGTACGATCTTTCATTCAGCCTAACATTCAGGTTTAATGAATATTTTATGGAAACGTATTTATTGGTTTAAGGAAGATTCCTTCTCGTGATAATTATTAGATAATACTTTTTCGCTATCTTCAGTAAATGTATATTCTGTAATATAGAGGAAGAATATATATGTATATTGACTATAGTATCTTTATATACTCTATTGTACCTATGGCTGCGTGCGTTCCTATGATTGCTTTACACAGAAAGATAAAGTAACGTTCCTTCTTATATCTATTTGAGCTGACTTTTATTAAAATTTTTCTTACGGTTTTATCGTTGTCAAATTTTTCTCGACGCCCCATTCTAACTTGAATTTATGATCCAGCAGAACTTATTCCGAATACCCTCACCCAGTGAATACGTCGTTACGAGTAAGAAAAATCACTCGGATTATCTTTGATTTTTAATATATCGCATGGATATATTACTAGTGCGCGAAGTTACATTCCGAGGAAATCGTTTCGTTGAGTTTATAGAGATTTTTGCACTTTCGTCGTCGGAGCAAAGGGACAGAGGAGCCAGAGTACAATTATTTAGTGAATTCACACGAGAATTCCTAGCGCCCTAAAGTCTCCTTCGCGAGCTAGTAGAATTACTGAAATTCGTAAAATTGCAATTTAGGTCTGACGAGAAGTAACTTGTCACTGGGAATTTAATGAGACACTTTTACTCGAAGCGTTACTTACCTCGTGTATATACGAATTTCCGTAACAATTCTAGCGAAGTATCTTCACAAGTTATTTCGAAAAGCATTATATAATCGTGATACGGACTTTTATGAAATTTTGTTCAATCAATTATTGTCCACTCTTTTAAACGAAAGGATCTCGGATTTAGCTTGAGGATCAATGATCACTAATTGTTATAGAACTAACAAAAATACCTGTATGTCTCCCGATGCTTTATCAACATCCACATTATTTAGCAACGTAATGCACGAAGCACGTACGATACGTACAGCTAAATAGATCTCCTCGTAAATTTGATATTTCGCCCGTAAATTGGTTATTTTTAGTTGCGAATACATATATATATATATATTTTATATATATACATGAATCTGGCATGCGCTTGAAAGGTTCACTGCTCCTAAATGGCACGTAGCGTCATGGTAAATTTAAGTAAAATATACATGGCCCAACAATATGTGAAGATACAAAAGCATCAAACAAAATTGCTAGTACCAATGAGTTATCGTTATAGGTAAAAAAAAAGAAAAAAATAACATTCGATTAATTACATTGAATAATATCGAAACGCTATAAGCAACTGATAGTACAGTAGATGGCAGACAGATGTCAGCATACACGCGCCGTCATGCCCCTGTATACTTATAGTTTCAGGTATAAAATTGAACGTAGCGGAAGAGAGGAAAAGAAATATTTGTTTTTTTTTTTTTTTTTTTACGAAACAATATGTCCGTATGTTCAATTTCGATAATGTTACGTAAAATTGGATAAGAGGAATAAGAATTATAAAATGTTGCTTTTGCGAGAATGTAAAAATTATAATTTTCCGTGTCGAATGCGGGCGGGGTCGTAGAGAAGGTATCGATCGCTGGTTCTGTAGGTGAACAACCAGTACAAGTACGAAGCGGGTGAACAAGTGGGAGGCATACTGGGTCACATGGCACTCTGTCTCTCTTGTATGCTCTTATTTCCTCTTTCCCTTACTTTTTCTTCCCTACGCGTAAGGCTGTCTCATCGAATTGCGCAATAATAGGAATTTTCCAAGTAGCAACCGAAACGGAATACGTTAAGAAAAACTCCTATTGACTTTCATCTCGATCTCATCTTTCATCTCTCTTATACGAATGTCAATGTTAAATGCATCCTTAACGAATTTCTCATGTGAAATACCGAGGATTACATTTGATTCACGTTGTACAGTCGCCATGACGGTTGAATACGATTTGCACCACAGTAAATTCTCACCGTAAAGACGAAGGCGTCTGCTGGTAAAAAATGTAGACGAGAAAGCACATTTCAAACGTAGCTAATACAACGACTGTTCTACCAAAAAAAAAGTCAAAGCCACGATGTGTACAAATAATTCAAAAGCGTAGCCGAGCCAGCAAAGAAGTCTGTGACCGACGAGTGAGCGTGAGAGCTGCGAAAGGTATAGACGGTAAAAAAGTAAAAGGTTCTTTTAATCGGCTTACGCGCTACGTGACGAGCACAATCGTTTTTTAACACGTGAATAAACAACGAGCGTCCCTACGTCAACAACCGTGACACGACCGAGTCTGCACGCAATATTCACAGACAATCCCTTACACTGGTCACATATGTTATTAAGTCATTGTTGCAAGAAAATGTGTACCGTGTCGGTTTTGCTATGGCAAAGAAACTTAAATCCGACTTGCTATTGTGTATCAGTGTTGCAACATGAATAGGTAAATATCGTTATTGAGAAAAAAAAAAAAAAAACTCCAGAACAAGAATTTCAAGTCATATGATATAATTAATAGCTGTATATTTTTATAATAAAAAAATCGCACTTTCTAAATACTCGTTATTAATATGTTATATTACATATGTCGACGACGATGCCTATTATATCTATGTAATATTGCAGGTTCTTAAAATCAGACTTGGACGTCTTATAAGACCCGAAAATGTCTACTGCTGCCTGAACCAATGCATCTGCAGACGTAATGTATGTCGTACTAGATATTGGTTACGTGTGCGTGTCTATTCTTCGTCGGTCTTCCCGATGCATATTCAGAGTGAATTGTCAACAAATCCAGAGCAGCAGCTCTCGAGTTCTCGACCCAGTTCACCATCCTCATTTCACCCCACGGCCTAAGCCCTGCTGAAAGTATTAGCTCACGAACTATGCATCCGAACGCATGGTATCTCTATTATCTGATATATACTCTGTGTGTGTGTGTATAGAGGGAAGAAGAGCGGGTATTAGAGATCTCTCGATTGATTAAAGACATCAACCCTTTTCTACCCCATTCAACGCCTGTCAAAGTTGTCACGCATTGTCATATATCTCGGTCCCAAGAATCCATCACGAAAATCATCGGATGGTACAAAATGGTTTTTATGAAAAAAAAAATATATCCTCAATACTTTTCATATTATTAAAAAATAACTATTCTCCTATTTTCGGGTACCCCTAGGTAATTTTTGTCAAGTAATAGAGACTGCTTAATGGAAGAATTTTCCTAGCTAATTCAATAACGTCGTTTTGATGTAAATTCACGTCAGAGGGAATTGCGTGCTTTGAAACGATGCCTTCTATATCTATATATTTCTACCTATATACGGTAGAAGGGAGTAAAGGAGTCAATGTGCATGTACAGTCTGCGGTAAGAGTGATGGTGAGAGGTTGGAGAATATGGCCGAGGGTGGTTCCAGAGAAAAGGAGCCACTTAGCTGCTCGACAAACACTATACCTACTGTACTATGCTCGTGGACCAGAAGAGATGGCAAATGGGAGGAGAGCAGAGAACGAGGAGAAGCAGACGAGAGAGTTTCTGATTTTGCATTTTTCATTTACTCTTAACCCCTTCGTGTCCCGTGCGCCTTCTGCTTGCTTCCGCTATGCCGTGCCGGCTGTGGTGTGCAGCACGCGAAAATAAAAATGGGGGTGAAAGGTAGCAAAAAAATGTCTCCGTATAAAAAATTCTGTATAAGGAATAAATCGACCCTCGCAACAAGCGTGAATGGATAAATGCATCGATTGATGGAATTTTCAGATAAATCAACCACCTTCCTTTAAAATAATGGACGGCAGTCATTTAGCCATATGACGGACGTGGCAGCCATTTTTTAATTTCACCCAGACTAATTTTGTTGCTCGTTCACGTTAAACCCTTATGACCTGTAGCTGCGTTGCTCAGGGGTGAAATGAGTAACGCTTGACGTCGCGACGTCCCTCGGCAATGTGGAGAAGTGCTGACAGCATTCCGACATGTTTTTCCTGTATACGCTTTACGGATAACATAAGTTCTTTACCGAAGGGACGTTACTCGAGGTTATAAAATAATTCAAAATCGAACTCAAGGGGTATAAATTGTAATTTGGGATAAATTTACTAAAAATTTCTATCAGTCATCCTCGAATAAAATTCGTACACTTTTTATCCATCGCGTTGACGTTACGATTTGTTCAATTTCTTTTAATTGAAAATCTTTATGCATACCTCGAGCATTCGATACACAGACTGTACGCTAGAGCGTAGCTTCTCTAATCTTATTGGTAGTTCGATACGATTCGATGATACAACGTGTGACACGAGTAATATAAAAAGTGCAATTGCCAATGTTAGCGTAGCGTAACGTTTTATGTAATGCGATGTCATCGCGCGTATAATAGATACACGCACGAGATGCTTGGAATGCGTGCTGTGCCAGTCTAAGGATACAATATGAAAATTCCATAAATTCCCAGAGAAAGTTATTCCGTTATCTCGTGAATTCGATATCGCTTAATTACGTACAGCGCAATATTACTAAATTGTTCAGACACAATAGTAAACCGAGTGCGACGTATAGCGTCGCGTACGAAGGACATTGGAAATATAGTATAGTTGAAGCTACAAGTCGAAATCACTGTAGTGCAACGGAATTTAATCTCGTAAATAGTTTTTATTAATATAGATGTGTATATTAATAACATAAGAATGAAAGCAACACGTTAGACGTACGTGCAATAGGGAAGCGAGACCGGCTATGAGAAGTAACGAGAGATGGAGAAGGTGTGAAAAAGCGATAAAAACAGAGTATGATAACAGAGCGATAAAGGCCAAAGGTCACGAAGTTATTAACAGAGAAGATCCAAAAGGCTGTGGAAGCTACATGGAATCGATCATTGAACCGTGATTTTATTAATTTTCTTAACAGCCGGGATTTCAATATCGAGATGAATTTAATTCGGTAAATAGAATATTTCGTTGAATTCGTGATAATTCCTTAATTGGAATAGGAAATAACGAGTGAAGCCGAGTAAATCGAATTAACGAGAAAGAAATTACGAACATAAATTCCAGATACGACATTTACAAAGTATACAAGGCTTTTCGAGGAATCCTCATCCGACTGATCATTTCCTGCGTTTCGTTTGGAACATCCGGTGACGTTACTCGAGCACTTCGAAGGATCGTTTATGTTTTCCAAGTATCGTTTCCTCCATGATTTTTCTTGCGAAATATTTTTTAGAAATATTGCCGACCGTAGCACCGCGTTAATAAAATAACGACGAATTCCACCATATAATTAAGTACTTCTAGGTACATTTGCCGAGGTACTGCAGTTTCACCCGGCTTCGAGTACTCGTAGTCGTCTATCCTACTCAACGTATAAATCCGTACCTGTAGCAGTACGCCAGGCAAATATATCAGTGCAGTGCAGTTATTGGGGCGTAAATAACGCAAACTACCATACAGGTCATTCCACATCAAATCCTTTTGGAGTGAAGAAAAAATTTACCTCGTGTTTAATATTCATTCAATTTTTCAGCACATGCAGCTACTAAAGACACTGAATTTACAAAAAAAAAAAAAAAAATTTGTTTTTTATAAAATTCACATTTTCATCACATTTTCGTACCGCGATCTAGACTTAAGAATATTTCGAGTAAAATTCCAGGTCAAGAAATTGATTAAATGTAGAAATTCGTATATCTATTAGTACCGGAAGTGATAAGCATGTCGCAGCTTTACCGTTACTTCCTCGCTAACGGTACGTGAGCGCGTGCAGAATCTTAGTGGTATGTAAAAATAGAAATATTCATAGACCTTATTTTTACGCGTGACCAAAGATACGTAAGACACAAGCATACGTTGTGACAAAATAACTTGTTTTGCGAATTATATTACAAAAAGACTTCGGTTAAAGGGTACATTGTTACGTAAACGTTGGGATTACGTAGATGAAGATATTACGCAAGATACATCTACAGTCTATTCATTCGCAAACGAGATCCCTCGTGCAAACAGCTTTTGCATAACAAAAAAGACAAAAAGCCTTTGCAAAAAGGCTTTCAGTGCACGAAATTACATTTTCTATCCATACTCCTAAGCAAGAATGTGTATCAGCCTCGGTTAACAAATAAATTCGATTGTTATACATGAATGGGTCACTTGATATGGAAGCATATGCATACTATATATATATGAATGTTTAACACGAAGTACATATTCGTAGTGTCGCACACCTTCTGCTCATAGAATATTCAACAGAATTATGTCAGCACCAATGCCCCCTTTGAGAAAAATCAAATCCAATATTGATGACCGGTATTTGTCGGCGGCGCCATACTGTACAAATATGCAAATGATATTTCGATAATACAGAAAAATGCGCGGTATCCTTTAAATAAGAAAAAAAAGGGCATTGCTCGTTGTTAAAAATTAGCATGTATCAACGTCCACCCTCCGTATTGCCAATTGTTAAACGAATTTTGCGAGCAAGTGACAATCTTTACGAGCAACACTCGGGTCACGTGTACGTGCTTAATTGCACGAAAGAGGGTATAAGACGGAGACTCATCCCACTCACAATGTAAGTGGGGTATCTTCAGGACAGACTCACACTTACGTGGCAGTTACGAGTTTTCGATTTTCTCCTTTTTTCTTATAGAAAATAACAATTTTTAAGTTCAATACACAGACATTCTACCCCAACGAGCAATACGACACTCATTTGACTCTTGCTGTCAATAGTACGTAAAATTGGTGTGAAAGAGTCTTAACGTGGCTTTTAGAATGTCACTTCGATTTGTCTTTATACGTCCCAATAGGTATACACAGTAGGAAGTCTAGAGTTTCTTTCTAGTTCCTTCTTCATCCGATGCTCAGTCACACTCGAACTCCCTTAATAAATATTACAAGGAACCCAGGGGACACGTCGGCGGCCATAGTGCTGCACTGTAGCAGTGATAGTAGCAAGTTGAAACGGTAGGAGCCAAGAAGTCGTAATTCTCATGTGGATATGAATGCAGATGTTATTGCGGATACGGGGAGACGGTAGAGGTCGTGGACTACCAGCAGTGCAGTAACAATAGTTTGCAGTGTACAAAAGCCGTTCATTGTTAATGCACAACGCCGTACCAGGGTCGGTTAACTATCCGGGGATATTTTGGTGGACGGGGAAGTCGTAATGCCAGAAAAGAAATCCTCGCAAAGGAGTTTGGAGGTTAGGTTAGGTCGTAACCTGCAGTACAAAACTTTAATTAAGTCATGACAACGCGCGAGGCGCCACGTGTCAGATGGTGGCGCCACTGTTCTCAAGAATTTTCATGCAGTCGAGAACCGTGTTCACTTTTTTCGTAGCATTTAATTAACCACGCTCTCGTGACATAACCTCCAGCCATCTTTCATCCTGATTCGGTTAGCAAGGAATGCCGGGTAAATATCTTTCTTCTCCAAAGGATCATCTGTATTCACTAACGTGAAGATACGATCGATCGAGTTATGAGTTTTCTTTTCGTTTTCCTAATTTCTCCCCGTTCGCGCTTCTTGGACAATAAATTCTTTTATTCGCACTCACCTGAGCATCTGCGAGGATGCGGCGCATCAAGGCCAGGGTGGGGTGCGTTTTGACGTCATCCTCGAGAGCAAGTACTTCACCTTCCTTGTTCAGGCAGTTCAGACTCTTGAGGGCTGCAACAAATACCACAGGTTGATCACCGAGCCTAACAGCTTTCTGACTGTTTTACACTCTTCTTTTCAACCCTTCATATTCTCAAGTAGATAGTAGACACTTGCCTCCACCAGGAGGGGTTACGACGTACCTACTATACCCTCTACACCCCATTGTCAGGTACGACCTAGATACTCGAATTTCAAAAGTCTCATTAATTCTAGTGCAGAATAATTTAGGTCACGTGACCCGTGTTTCTTGAAACTTACAGTAATTGTACGAGTGTAACAAATATATTTATTATCTATACGCTACATCCAAAAGGCATTGTAATACAATAAGCAGCGGTATATCCAACAGCAGAAAGGTACTGTGGGTTTACGAGGGAACAGGAAAATAAAAAGGAAATCTGTATTAAAGATATATATATATATAAGAGAGAGAAAGAAAAGTAAAGAAAAGCAATTAAACCTGAGTGCTCGAACAAGGCAATATGAGCATCAACTATGGAAGTTCCCAACCAATATACATCCCAACCCATCTTTCTTATACCATGGGGTGTGCGCCATTACGCAGGACTCACCTTCTTCGAAGGGCTGTACGCGTTTTGTAAAAGCTCTCAAGAATACACCTTGAGCTTTCGAAGCGTCCACACTGTTATCGATAGCGGTGCTCATTTTCACTGAAAGCCAAACACTCGCTTTCACCTTGCAAGTATCACTCGTAAAAAAGCAGTCATCTGCAAGATCGATATCTATCGAGTTGAAATAAATTTCAAATATAAAATATAATATAATACAATAAAGCGACGCAAAGGGTTCAACGATAGGATCGAAACTGACCTAACCTAACTGCCGAGTCTCGATTATTCTAATCCTACGAATCGAACTCTATACGTCACTCGTGCAATTAATTATAAAGCTAGGGTGAAACACGATCCGGCAACTGGCTATTTGCTAAATTGATGAGGCAACCATAGCATATACGATCTCTGTGTACTATATGCATACACATCCTACCTGAATACTGATCCAAGTAAATAACAGGTATAAACCCAGTACACAAATTACACGTGGACTCTATTCCTCGTAGATTTTCGTAATAGCCCACCATACATATATAGAATACGATCGACTATTCCTGAATCCCATATCTAAATCGAGCTCTAGGCAATTTATTTCAATACTATATGATCGAGGAATAGTCGAAGGATGAAACACGATATATTTAAAAATTGTATACATCACTGTGAATGCATCTTGTTAGACTTGGTTATGTCAACGTATCATTAATCTTAACATCTATAATTATTCGAGACGGAGTAAACATCTTTGGAATACGCACCGTTTTACTTTGGTTTGTTCCAGTAAAATTAACGAGTTAAGCGAAATCATAGCGGAAACTCTTCTGGGCGGTTCCAGCAGTTCCAGCGGAACCCACTGGCTATATACCTTTCATTACGGTAGATTAGTGTAATGAGTCTTCGTCATGCGACGAATATTGATCTGGTTATTGATTGAAGAGAAGGGCTTAGTTATTGCTATACGAGTACACGTGTCACGTGAAAACGTGAATATACGAGACCACAGGGTAGCATTTTCTACCGAATATCGTCCGATCGGCCTCGTTACGTTGGGTCGTTGGTCGTCGATGTATATCAGCTTTCAATATTCCATATCGCTTTGATTATATTGTGGCTGGGTTTGCTTCTCGTTGATTCCAATGACGCTGCGTTTTGTAATGTAATGTTCGTCGACGTTTTCGATATGGTATTATATTTTACATTACACTGGCCAGCGGGTTAATTAACATTGCATCGGGCTGAAGTTCGATAAAATTATGATTAATTTTATTCCCAATCATTTTCAGCACTGTCTACGTTGGTGTGACGGAAGACAAATTTATCGCTCGCCTGGTTTATTGCGTCACGTGTGACTACGAGTCTGACTAACTTTGGTAATAAATTTACACAAGACAACGTGCACGTACATTGTTGAAGTTTGACTTTACGCCATCTTGACACTTCGATGCCCACGCGACCTAAAATTGTCCGACTGCACGATCGTTTCGTACGGGTAGCATTTGTGTATTGCTTGTGGCTGGAAGATGAATTCCATTGAAATTTCGAATATTTACGTAAAATCGTTCACGGTCTAATCGCAATTTCAAACCGCGTGCTTGCACTCCTGGTTCAATTTGGTTTCCCCGTTGAAGACGGGAGACGAGTAAATTGGAAAGCTGAGAAAAAAATGGAAAAAATAAAATAACGACGACCCTTTTTTTTTCATTCTGTCGACAAAATCAAATTTCCTGAAAACGTCGACGCTCACGTCATCTGCCCAGTGACGTGGGTTAAATCGTAAATTGATCTTTTGGTAGATGACCGACGAAAGTTCGCAATTTGAGGAGATTACATTAGTTATCGACGACTGACAAGATTTCGTCATTGCACGGACAATAGACAGTCCGTGACAAAAGTATTACCTGCTCCATGTCATACCAAGTCACTACGGTCACATACCTTTGTATTAAGCAACCGCAATGCCATTTTCACTCGTGAATTCGTACGAAGCCTTCATAATTGACATGTTTAAGAAATGCATAGTACCTTGCGCGTCGGACACGCCCAGCTGGGAACAGCGACGCTCTCATATTTATTTTAACCCGTGACAACGACGTACACGTAACACGTTATGGGATTAGAACCCCTAAAGCGAAATACACAAAGTGCAGTTAACGTGGAAAATAAAAATGTCATAAATTTCATTCCCTGGTCTCTGCAACGACAACCAAAAATACCTGACATGGGTTTTAAAAAAAACATTAATTTGCCAAAAAAAATTATTTTTCAACCCAAATTCAATCTTGCGAAAGTTCAAAGGTAACGCAATAATTCTAAAGAAGTTATGCGAAGTCCCTTTGCTAATTAACGAAGAAACTGCCGCGAAAGTGCGAACGTTAAAGCGTCTACCTTTCGTACAGACATACAGCGAAGCAAAACAACCCCCGGTTTCATTTTGACGAAGCAAAGATTAAAGCCAGCTCATTTATATACATTTCCAGACTGAACACTAAAAACACGAAGTTAACAAGGCTGGTTGCGAATACGACGCACAATACGTGCACCCTGGCATTGGCAGAGAAACGCCAAAGAAACTTCAACTTTTCCAAGGAAGAATCATACAGAAGCATGACTGACTATTACACGCCTTTCCTCCCATGGATATTACGCGCAACGACTTACACCATACGTACGACGTATAAGCATACCAGACGTACAGCAGCTAACGAATGACGTATAACACCTCGCGGCGTAGACTGTCAAATTTGCAAAGTAAAATTCCCGACACGATTATAATACCTAAACCCGTCGAGTAGAGTTAAGTATTATAAGTTATTTCTCCCGTATTCACCATAGACGGTCTACGAAATCAGCCATGAATATTCATACCCCCATGAATGCTAGTCATGGAAACTTACGTTTCAAAGCGAAAACGACACGTCCCATTGGCTCACATACATTTCTCCCTGCACTTGATCTGCAGGGCTACCAACTAAATTGGCATCTAATTGCAAGTCCGCTCGATATAGCCAAAGTAACCACTATGCAAATCGCTATCAATCCTCCACTTTATATGCAACACCTTTTTAAACGTCATAGCTATATATATACCACGTCGCACGAAATTACATGCCATAAAGCGGGTACTAGTGATAATCATTTTATACAATAATTCCGAGTCAATTATTACCCCAAGAATATATCAAGTATTCGTCGCCTGGCAACATCACGTTTTTACTCGACAATTTAATCGTCAAATTACCATCAGAGTCAAGACTGATCATTAGCGTGTACGTTTCCCAAACGCGTGTCTAATGTTACGCTAATATTATCTGTGGATAAGTAAAACAGTGACACTGGGTATATCGCGCACGTATATATACGAGGAAGAGAATAGAGCACGGATGTATATGCATATAGAGAGTATATATAGATATACAGTATACAAAGTTACAGGAAGGCCAGTTATTGGGCGGACAAGAATAAAGTGCATTGCTCTCAAACGGAACATCCATCTACCTACAAAAGGTTCTCATCCATACGTACAGGACGAGTTTATTCAGCCGCGACTAGAAGATGGTTTGAACATTGCGCAATATAAACCAGAGCCAAAGGAATTATGCAACGTGATTAAAGAATGCATACGGTTATTTACTGAATTTTTTTTTTTCATAATTCAGCACCGACATTTTCAATAATAACGCAATGTTATTTTATGTTGCTTTTGTGTCGATATTTCGTAATATTTTTTTTCACTCAATTCGTTGTTATGCAAATTACGTGGATCTTTCTGACAGGTAAGCATATGTACGAGTATATTGGTATTTTATGAGAAAATATTTAGCCAAGTGGAGTCTGGGTGACTTTCGAGATTTTAAGCCTATTTAGTGTTAATGGCAGCCAAGCTCAGGGCGCAGCTTCCGTTCAAGGGGGCGGAGCTTCAGTTTGCCATCTGACAAATGGAATGATCGACTTCCGGAAAGATTTTTTTCACCTTCTGGTCAGTTTCAATGGATAATAGTGACAATTGGGTGATTTGACAATTTGCACTAGATCTTTGGTACACATAGATAATACGTATGGCGATAACGTTATCAATGTATATATATATATATATCGTTTATGACTGAAAGATATCCGCAAGATTTTTCATGGCAGCTAACGCCATGATAGCTGAAAGCTGAACTTAAACTTTCTCGGGTAAATAAGGACGTGGAATCTTGAGCACTCGTCACTGCAGTGAAATCGGAAACACGTAAAAAAATGTTCACTCGCAAGATCAGAAAATATAGTCTAACCTTAAAGCATGTATCTATCTATAGACATACAGTTACTAGGTACGAAAAAAAAACATCATATAAAAGATAAAGAAACTTGCCATCCCTATTTGTCTAAACGTAAAGAGCACATCGGGAGCAAAAGTAAATTCCGTCACTATTAAATTTACCACACTTGTCACAGCACTCGTCACTTTTATATAAACGAGAGAGAAAAAAACAACAAATATTACCACAGAAAATTTCAGACCACCCCCCCCCCCTCCCTCTCTCACCCCGAGAAAAGGTGGTAAAAAGTCTATCAAGCCAAATTCTCCCAAGCACCGTCGCGCGAATCCTCAGACACGAAAGATGAAGATTCCGACCGATCGAATTAAGATTGCGAAGGAACCGGATATCCAAATAAGAAGGAAGAGAGGAAACGAGAGTGAAGAATAGAAATACGAAGGACAGAAAGATACAGAAAAGCAATGAGCTGTAAGACCGAAGCGAGAAGTGTATCGGTAATATCGAAGGAATGAGAGAGGAAATATCGTGGGAAAATCTTTCTGTCGATTTCCTTAGTCAAGTCGACTTGGCGTATCGTCCGAGGATGAAATCTCGAGAGGTCGAGGCTGAACTGA
This sequence comes from Syrista parreyssii, assembly GCA_030142615.1. NCBI lineage: Eukaryota > Metazoa > Arthropoda > Insecta > Hymenoptera > Cephidae > Syrista > Syrista parreyssii. The sequence continues at coordinate 115,547 of JARQTG010000244.1, forward strand.
GGATGCCATCGGCACCAACGGCCTGTCGACTTGCAGACCCTTCCAGAACCGGCAGAGAAAACCGGGCGGGAGGAGAGGGCAGAGAGAGAGGAGAGGAAAGAGGGAGGCTCGGTTACTCGTTCGAGGGACCAAAAGGTATATCGTATTATTATAGTGGACTTGTCTCTTGCCTGCCTGCTTTCCTCTACCTCTGTGGCTGTCTGCTTCTAGAAGTTGGCCAGCCTGACTGACTATTTGCACCATTCTGTTCTTGTCACATTAATTGTCTGAAGTACGTACCATTTAGTATCTTTGTCTCGACATAAACGATAAGAGACCATTTCTCAACGGGTACAACCTGTTTCAATAGTTTCGAGAGTCCCTGGAGAAGTTGATCAAATAATTATTGGTTAAATTAATTGATTATATCGGAACACGATAAAATACGTATGTACGATAAGGTCCATTTTTTGGTACGACTGTCGGATTTTTGTCTTTTCAACGATTGCACAGACCGATATATTATACTTGGTTTTAGAAACGGGAAACAACTGCGAAGACTCGTAAACACCTGAGCCAGCATAGTATATTGTAACTCTGGCTACCTGATGCCAAACAATACGGCATTGTGTCTCTCTGGCTTTTATATAGAAATGCGTATGAGTATGTCTCATAAAAAATAGACACTCGGTATGCACGCGCGACTGTGTGCTAAGGTAAACGCAGTGGTTTCGTGTTACGTTTAAATACGATATAACCTTTTCGTAAGGCACGTGTTTTATAGTCTCTTAAAATTTTTATTCGATAATATCAATTTTGTATTTAGATTCTGTATTCTCTTGTATATCTATATTTCGGAATAGATATAGGTGATAATAATGGCTAACCGAAACCTCGGCATGATTTCTTCTATGTTCCTGCGTCTCCTGACCCTAGTCAACAGCATTGAATCGAAGACGATAATCTCCTGATTACGAGTCCTAAACTTTCTACGAGTGGGAATTAACGATTCGATCAATACATATCGAACAGGAATACAACGTGGGCGACTATGTATAGGAATTTTACCACGCGAAAATACACGTCACATTGGTAATATAATTAGAGCAAAATAAAAAAGTAATTTCAAAAAATGTTTTGAGGTTAGTTTAATACTGTGTATAATGGAATAAAGGAGTTTTGGAGCTGGCAAATGGTTTTCGTTTAAGCCTGTCCTGCTTTGTTCCCGAAAAGACACGATATATGATTCGACCAGGAACTCAAATGGAAGTAAATAGAAGTGACCACAGACCTGGAACATCGTGCAGGGTTTGCGGCAGATGTTAACCCGTCGATTTAAAAAATCCACAGCTGTCATTCGAGGCAGAAACTTCACGCAAGGAAACCGGCTTGAGGATCTCGAGATAGGAAGACACCAGGATCTGTTACCGTCGGGTTCGAGTATCCACGTGGGTGCCTGCGCATCTGTCGATGCTGTCGAACCCGTCAAAACTTTATTTCTCAAATACATTCGCCACGCCCATCGAACAGCTCGACACTGTAATATTCAATACTTTTACAAAGAAATAATATCAATGAATAAACCGAGTCACGTGTGAAGTTGGTAATAAAAATTTTCGAAATTTTTTCTCACTGACCCAACAACAAATCACACGGATTAATAATTATTTCATTGGTACGTAAAATATCTGAAAATGTCGCATTATCAAAACACACAAGAGACGAGTTAGAGAAAATAATCAGCATAAAATGAGGAAGAGATTTCATTTCAGAAAATTAATACCGTTATGCACACCCGCGCATGCGCACGGGTTAAAACTGGGTAATACGTATAGGTATACAATGCATGAATATAGAGAGGGCGACATATGGGTCGCTGGAAACTTCCTCGCGTATGAATACGTTTGGGAATTTAACGAGATCCGGTGGCCCATTGGCAAACCGCCGCTTCGCATTTGCCAGCCGGTCGAATCGTTCATAGGTATCTTGGACGTAGCTTAATTTTCAGTCCGCTCCGTTACGCAAGTTGAATAATCCCATTTGCCAGTTGACGTCGTCTTTTTCGATTTTCAGCTTCTCAGTCGGTAACAATTCGGTGTACTGAAATTAGCCACTTAATGAGAAGCTAACAACGTCAGGTTATTCAAATAAGTCATCATTCGTCGTTATGAAAGTTACGGACTATTAGTAGTACCTAACCTCTTTAGGTAACGACAATATAAAACATCAAATAACTACTCGATACATAACTAGAAATATTTTGTACAGTGATGTGAATGGCTCGACTGTAAGGGTATGGAATCTTTCTAGCCGGAAATGCAAATCAGAAAAGATCCTGACACCAGGTGTAAGTTCGTTTCAACAAAGCATCACCTGCTGCGGTAGCAGCAGCCGCCGTACATAGGTTTTCTCTATAGAGAAGACACGAGAGCTTGTAGGAATCCCGAATCGAGAGATTCCGATACCGAGGCACAGGACTTTCCACTTCATTGTACAAATATCGATCGCACTTTTAGAGCAACTTTTATCAAGTTCATGAGCTTTTGACTTCTTTAGTCATTTGCACGAGAGCGAACGTTCCTTTCATTTTTATTCTTCCTTTTCACTGTTTCTTTTCCTTTTCATTTTCAACCCAACTTCCCTTGTCGTTTTTCTTTTCTTTTTTTTTGCGCGCTTCTGTGGCTTCCTCTTTGTGACGTTCACAAAGTCTCACTTTTTTCATTTGCATAACGCAACTCCACTGTATCCGTGTACTGTTTTCGTAAAACGTAATCCTACCCCCGGGCGACCACGAGGTAAAATAAAATTATAATAAAGTACATAAATAATAAATAATTACCCCTTTGTGTATAAATAAGCCACTTCATCGGAATAACGTCAGGACAGTACAACTCACCCCACCCACTGACTCACCACTCGTAGTTTGATTAAATTTTACAACACAAGAAATACCCGCAAGCTTATAAAGACGCGAGGGAAGTTTTCCCTGAATTCTCTCACGAAAATGCCCCGGGAGAAAACCGACTTCCGAGACAGCCTGTATATGCCGTACAGACCATAGGACCGAAGTACGAAGGGTCACAAGGGTTGGATAGCTCGTCACAGGGGGTAGAATACACAGTACGAATACCGAATATGTATATAGGTACGTATATACACAGGGGGGTGGGTAGAGGTTGGTTTTCGAGCAGGGGTGGACGAACGCTGGTGAATGAACCGCGCGACGACGTGCACGTGACCAGCCGACAGTCGAGTTTCTACCCAACCCTCATACGAACCAGTCCCTAACCACCCCTCCGAACGTCAGCCAATCCCCTAGTTGAAATTCTCTACGATCCCGATCCAGCAGTCCTGCAAGTCCTGTGACGTGTGCCGTGTGTCGTCTACTGTACGTTGCGTACCAACCGAAGCAGCCACCCCTTCGAAATACGTCATTACAACGTATTTGTCTTCTTGGGTCGCAAGCCAGACTCGATACAAGTCCAATAAGACTGATGGAACAAAGTATAAGTCCAATCTAAAAGGTTCCTAACTTCAAGTGATTAATTCACGACGTACACCCAAGAAGACGTAGCCACCGCGCATGCGCATTGCTCATACAGATTCGATCCTAACTTCAGACTACACAGAGTTTCGCACGTCATTGTAAAGTACCTATAATAGACGCTATCTGTGCTTCGATTTTAATTCGCTTGGCTGCTATCGGGGACGTCATTGATATCACGCGAATTCCACTTCCGACACGAACCCGTCAAGTTAATGGAGCCACTCTCGGATATGCTCGAAGCCCTGCACGATATCTTCTCGTTAAATTGTTCCGACAACGAGTAAACAGTTTCCACGAGACAGGTATCGTGTGTCAGATTCTAGAAAAGGAATCCTACCACCTTTGGAGGTTAGGCCAGCCAATTTTACTCGATGGACCCGCGCACCAGAGAGAAGCCTACGCAGTGTTGTATAACAGATGACAAATGGACACTGAAATATTATAAAAGCGCAATACACTCTAGTCTGGTGTACCGTGCAGTGTCAGCCCCCTTTCTCTATCTTCCTCTCGTCCTCCCATTCTCTTTGTCTACATTTAGTAAGCTCTATGCGAAATGAGTTACTTTCGAAACGTCCTGTACACCGAAGGCACCCCATTCCTGGATATTGATTTAGTATCACGTGCGAGTCCTCCACTATACTTGGTGCCCATTCTACGAGTCCCGTTTCTCGCATTTACCGAGTGTCGAACGACTCGAACTCGAGCTTTTTCAAAACGGATCCAACAATGAGCGAATACAATAGGGCCAGAGGGTCGCGAGTAAGCATCTCACCCACTCTGCCTTCAGTCATCCCTCTATCCCCTTACGTACGGTCTCGTGTTGTTTCCACCGCGAATACAGCCTGCTACGTCATGCAGGCCAATGCGTAAGCACTTAAGGATGCGTGCGTACGCACTCAGACAATATCACTGTTTCCTTTTGTGCTACGGATTTCACTATGGTTTTTAAGGACTGACCATTTTAATGGGTCACGCTTGTTACGAGTTCCTTGGGTGGCTTGTCAAGTTCGATCTGGAAACAAGAGATTACTTACACATTAGGATACCGAAGGAACGCTTATATTTTACATAGTACGTAAAAGCCTATGTGGTACATAGTTCTGTCGTCTGTTGAAATGCCAAACTGCCATTTTACACGTCTTTCCTATTGACTGATCTTGGTATTTATTCATCTCGAGCATCAAAGTCCGAATGGTTGCCAGAGATGTACTGAGACATAAATTCGCAGCTGGGACTCAAACCCTTATTTCTACTAGTACCGGCAGGGTGCGTACTATCTGAATATTGAAAAGCCGCCTATCCTTATTTCCGTTAGTTTTACTAGATCTTATGTTTATTTACTATGTACAGTATAAAGTGTAGCAGAAAATAAATGATGCTGGCATAGACTTCAATTTCCTTACTGGTTTGTGGCGCAAATAATAGCCAAGAAAATAGATAAACGAGAAATGGAAAATGTTGAAAAAATTTGAAATTCATAGAAACCGGATATAAACGAAAATTTCATCTCTATATATCTTCTATATATCTAGAGATTCTAGTCTATATCATATAGAATCAGTTCGAAACAATATATTTTTGTAAATAAATATCTTAGCCAACAATGACGCATCCTCCAGCACCTTAATCTATAAATTGTGTTACGTTTTCACGATACAATTTCATCTAGTCTATTGGCAAGTAGCGATCGATTTCCTGATGTCTCATGCTTTGTTTACCCAGTATCCGTATAACTTAGAACGTAAACCTTCGAGTTCGAGGATTCTCATATCTGATCACGGAGAAAGCGACGGTCCGTGAAAAGAGCCTCGCCCAATATTACCAGGGACATGCGAATCAGGCGATGATCAACCATCCAGAAATCCAATCAGTCGACGGACTGTGAAAATATGTAACAACGAGTAACGTCAAGATATGAGATTTAACGAAATTTTCATGACACGTCCTTATGCCTATCGTAGCCACGAACAAAATTCACAGTTCATTTAATGTGCGACTGCGGACACCAAAGCGTAGATAAAAACGTTACTCACCTAAGACACTCATTTGTCCCTGTACTACGACCGTAAGGTAATCGACCCTAGAGAAATCGATTCGATCGACTTACTCGTCGAAGTAATAGAGTCGCAATCTTTTTTCCTCCTTTCTGATGGCACCGCAGATTTAGTAGACATCAAGTACGACTGATTGTGGATATCAAAAGAATTGAAGCGGGTAGCAGAGCGACGCATTTTAATGTACAGCATAGAGATACCCACACGTACCCATTGGACTTTTCATTAATTAAAAAAAAAAATTTTTTCACAATCAAATTTTGCAATATACATAGATAATAATTACACATGCTATTTGAGGTTAGGTTGAGTATTTGTAACTAGGTGTTGATTGACAGCCTATTTTTTATCAGAATAAAAACCTGTTTTCACTATACGCTTCGCTAGGAATTGTGCCAGGAAAATAGTATCTTTGAAATGCAATACCAAATGCTACTTCGATACCCTCAACGTACATTGGACTCGACACCTAGTGCAAACTTGCTATCTCTCTCTCTCCCTCTGTGTGTATGTATCTGAGTGCCAACAGTCCATGTATATCGGACATACTAGAAAGACGTGAGTAGAAGGACGAGAGGTAGAAAGTTAGAAAGAGCGAGAGAGTGGGACAGAAGGAGAGAAGAAATTGTACATGTAGAAAGAGCCTGCGGGATGAAATAGAATGGGGCTGGGAGAAGGGGTGGTAAGGTGGTTTGGTTTGGGGCTGGAGTTTTGGTATGGGTCTGGGGGCAATCCGCCCCCGCAGGGGCGTAACGACGAGGGAAGAGGCAACGGATCAATACTCGGATGGAGTGCAGGGTGCAGGGAAGACGGGAACTCGGCTTCTCGGAAAAGAGATCGTCCGGCCGAAGTTTACCGGCATGAACAAGGATAGACCAGCCAGAACCGAACCGATGACGACACTCTACCTGTAGCTCTGAACTCTCAACGTGTTTCCGAATCTCTACCTGATACTCAGGTAGAGTAGGTAATGTGTGCGAAGAACTTTGCGTAATATCTAAGGATACTTAATGGACTGTGGTCTATACGGTCTAGTCGCTGGAATACGAATCTCAAATTGATTCAATCTGGACCACTTAGATGGATGCTGGGATCGACGTTTTGAATATTCAGATTCATTTTTCTTCAACGATATATACATTGCTGAAAGCTTGTTGCCTGTTACCCAGAATGCACTGCTGTTATATCGACTGACTGGGATCGATATATATCGATGTAATCTCGACGCGAGATATGACGATTCAAAAATTGCGCGACTGGTGCGAGTCTTCGATTGGGTCAACCAGTTGGTTACGAGACACTCGAGTTCTACCTATGCTGTCTTATCTACAGCTGTTACAGTCACGATGATAAATGTAGGAAATATTCTTTTTTAATATTAATATTCACAGTGGTGTCCGTGGACTTTATTCTTGCAAGATATTCCCCTTGTGAATTTCACGGGAGATAACGGACGCTTAAGAAGCAGTGTCGACGAGTGGGGAAGCCCGGTGTGCGTCACAGAATTGCTAGCAACAAGCTCGCCCTAAATGTCCCTCGCCCTTATACCGTCTTGGTCCATGCGTGTTCTACCTTAATAATGGGTCTTATCTGGAAAGGCGAGGAGATTCCGTTACAATGCCGTGAATCCGCCGATTACCGATCTGGACACTTTACCCATTACACCGTAACAGAGACTCGCCTTCGCCCCTGTTCTCTCCATCTCTTCCTCGCAACGTGTAGTTCGCATGCTAACGCTCTATGCAAAACCCCTGGTTACAATTAATTACTAGGTACGTATTCCAAATGAATTGCTACAGGGCTTGATAAAGTCAGAAATTTGAATGATTGTAAATTTAAAAAGAAATATACTCCTGTTAATACTAAAGAGTACGTTTTAAGCTCGCCTTTAATCCTTATGATTAAAGCTCTCTACTTTCAACAGTTGACTACTGATAATACATGACAAAAACATACTGAAGTGAGGAACCTTACGCGACCCTGAAAAATATCTCGCATTACTAATCTCCCCACTTCCAGTTCACGTATCACATAATAGGAAAAACCCCGCAAAATAAACAGAACACTTGGAACCAGGGTTACGTCGTATTTGTCAAAGGGGACTTTCGCGAAAATTTTCAAAGGTGGAGCATCGCCCTCGAAAAAGCACACTGAAAGCTCTCTTCTTGAAAAGTAGCATGACAATCGCTAACGACACATGCACCGTATGGAAAATGTCACATGAGATTTCATAACAAAGATAATTCACGCATATCCAACTTACAGAGGTAACATCCTGAAGAAATGACATCATATATATGTAAATTTGTATGAAATTCAATTAAGGTAATTTTATACCTACTTTCAAATTGCAAATACACATCTCATAGGCAAAACATATTAATGAGACTACTTTCATGTATTTTCCCTCTGCTGTATTCCTATGATAGGATTTCATAGGATAAAACATTCATCTTGACCAAACGAGGACATTGGTGGACGTAACAGGATGAAAATGAAACGCAATGGAACAGGACAGGTCGTGCTATGGAACTTGTAAATCAAGAGTGCTATTGTTACCCCTGATAGCTAGGTAGGTAATTGGTCCAGGGGCAATCAGCTGCCATTGATTCCTGTGAATCAAGCTCTCTTATTCAGTCACTCACTTACTTTCCCACTTGCTCTGTCTCTCTCTCAGGTCCACTAACTCTCCATACGAGGTTCGCTCAATCTTTATCACATGAACCGCATGTTTGCTCATTGGCTAACCAAGGGGAGGAAAATATTGCCGTGACTGAATAGCCGCTTTTAGAGTTTGGATTTAATCACGTACGCATTGCCAAACGGTTTGTAAGTTGACCCCAGCCGTTATCCAATTAGCGAATCCTCCCTCAATGCCTAAAAATGAATGCGAGGCCAACAAAACTTTTTTTCTCGGTAGTTCATGAATTTACAGGAAATCGAATTTTTCTGTAAAGAGAGAGAGAGAGAGAGAGAGAGCCCACGCTTGATCCTTGAACAAAAAATCCACAGGCACGTTCAAAATGGCATGACTACCGGAAGGTTCTCATTGCCAGCAATTCAAACGTTCTGCATAATAGAGGACGATGAATTTCACAGCGCTAAATATGAACGCTACTGCGTTCCTACGTTCCGAAAGATCCTATACGCAACCATTTTGGAATTTCCAAGGGGAATCGCAGCGTTTGGCAAGCAGGTGTTCCGAGGTATTCGACGTGGTCCTTTGTTCAGAGTTCTACGTCTGGGTCCTTTGTCAGCCGATCTACGGTACCTACTCGATTGTAAGTAAACCCATGCCTGCAGCCTAGTGTTCACGACGCGACGTATCGCGACGGAACGAAGCATGCGGAAGTGGACGAGGCGTTCAAACGTGAGAGGAAGTGGCGACCCAGTTCGCGCACGTGGGCGCAGTCGATTAAAAGACCGACACAAAACGAACGACCATGGTTACACGAGTGTTTTTGCACAGTATCTACTACATCCCTCTTACCTAATACTCCGCCGGTAACTAACGATCTACACAGCGTCGGTAAGCTTCACGGCGTCTAGACGAAACATTCGTTAACATTGTACAAAACGAAGGGCATAACAAACTCGTCGTACTTATCCTCGGGAGGTATTACAATTTTGCCTTCCATAACGATGATTACTGATAAGGGTGTAGAATATTGAATAACGAACCATTGTAGACGAGTTCAACATTTCGAAGTGAAATTCCACGAATATTATTAACCAATCGGCATTCTCGTTCTTGGAGTGTGAAACGAGTCCTTTGTAATAGACAAAACGCTTGGGCGGCCATGACACTTGGGAATGTCACGACGTCACACACTCACCAAGTTCGAGTATATTCGCGTAGAGAAACCAGAGTAGCCATCTAGCCCACAGAAAAAGTCTTCTTCTTGGTCGCTGATTATTCACTAGGGTGAAGAACATGGCGCATGCGAAGACGAAACGTCTCGAGGAAGCAGCAATCGTTCGCATGACAATACGCGTAGCACTGACTAGCCCACAAATTGGTTGGCTTTAGTATATCGCGGTCAAATAACGTCGACCGACATATCCCCTACTTTAAGTCGAACGAATGACGCCACTGGTAATTACGAGGGCCCGGATGTCGCACTTGTACTACCCGCAAGTAAATTTTGACGTCATTCTACTGACGATCTGTACCCACGACCTAATCATCAAAGGACATACCGATACGACGTCGCCGCGCTGTCTGCTCTCACTGCATACGTAATGTGTCACCATACGACGTGGGACTCAAACATATGTATGTGCGTACACGATATAGATGAATCTTGCACTGACAGAACATCGAGAAGTATTGGAGGAATAAGTTACGTATTCTTTTTTCCCAACAGGAAATCATTTTTAACTGTCAACATTCTGATTCGACAATTTTCGTAAGTTCGTTATAATTTTTACGGCACAAATTTATATGCAGATTCATTGTTTTGCCTGTAAATTCACTTGGAACATGGAGTACAATTGAAAAAATCGCGAAAGTGATAACGATATTATCTGGAGTGACGTAATAAATATGACAAGTGTAGGTCGAACAAGAAAATGTATAAATCATTTATTGGCAATGGATCAACTAGCTAATGTCAAGGCTAGAGGTTCAAACTTACCTCTTTGATCGATACTCCACTCGAACGTTCAGACACTTGAGAAACTCTCCTAATTCGCACAGTCAATCTATTCCACGTTAAAAAGTTTCATGGTTGCCACGACAACCAAACACTGAACGATCACACTGCACTATGCATCGATCCGAATCCAAGTCGAACAGTAACCTTAAATGTCGCAGCTTTCCGGTAGCTGTCCAAATTGTCTGTAGCGATTACGTATATCAATCCCGTGATTTATCAATTCTATTCAAGAAGAGCCTCTTTCTGTCAAAGATCTGTGCCATTATGTTCTTTAAGCACTTAACCTTGTTAACATATCGGATTCTCAACCCTTATGCAAGTAGATCAGGTATCTTAATCCGTCGCGGTAGTTTAACACTGTAATTTAAACTGATCAGTGAAATTTCATGGGTAAAAAGATATCAGTGATAATTAGGTACTTAGAACGTCGCCATTATCTCTATAGAATATACTATTCCAACCGTAAACGTTTCCTTTGTCACTCGATTAAGCTTTTCAACGCTCGAGGTAGCGTCTATGCAACGAAAAGGATTCGCAAAAGAATCTTTGTTCCTAAAGTCTTTTTATATTATGCTCCATTCATACGACTCGTCATGCTGATATCTGCGTAGAACATTACGAATAGAAGAAAATAGTTTAAAAATAATGATTGTATTGTAAATAATTAATAAGAATGCTGCCTTTTCCAGTTGCACCTTTACTCTCGGAGTTCAAGTTTGAACCGATTATATATGGAGAAAGTCAAAGGGTTCGCAAAAAAAATGTCTAAAGCGTAACGAAGCACTTATCAACTTACATACGATATAAGGATTACAAGAATCGGTGTGAAAAGCTCATATTACAAAAGACAACTGTCATTAGTTATACAGTTTTCAAGTATCAAAATAATAAATAGCAAGGATTGAATATCCTTTAGGTTTTAGCATTTACGCACACTTGTAAACTTGAATAGCGATTCGAGTCCATTCGAGTAAAGTCGTGTGTAACCATATTAAATCACTCACTGAAACTGATTATTCAGTCGATCAATCAAAATCAAAAGAATGCTATAAAAATCAACAGGAATCGGAAATCCGTAAGGAAATTTAAAAGCACCGCGACGGTTACGTCCACACTTCGTGCAGGAAATCCCGTAAAATCACCTCTCGACGTAACGACGACTTTTCAACAACTGACGTGCAGCGCCAGAACGCAATCCAACAGCCCCAGCCCGGGTCGACGCATGCGTCCCTACCACCCCATGCCCAACCCTGTTTCCTAGCCTGATCATTCATTTCCAATGTCATCCCTTATACTAATCATATCCTGAAAATGTACACCATCCACCCTAAAACACCTTGCCATATCATCTTAGCCGTATAATGGATATGACATCATTTAATATGGTTTAATATTTGGATTAGTAGTTTAATTATTGAATATGAAAATTGGACGTACATAAATTTCTGATACCCTTGATCGTCCAACACTAAACTATGGGATGGTATTCTGATTGTGAGATATAGTCAACTATACTCCAATAGCCATAAGTAATACGTGTTACACGTACCTTCGATCAAATGAAATATTTTTTTGTGTGAGTTGAATCGTTATAAAAGCATCAGCATTTTTTAATGCAACTTTATAATCGGGGGATATAATTTTAACTGTTAATAAGATTTACTTTATGAGATGTGATTACCTGCATAGTTACGATTCACGTTTTGCAGTGATGACTGCTTTAAATAAAGACTTTAAAATACAAAGACGTATGGCCTCTAACTTGTAGTACAAATATATTTAATGCATAGAGATTTGAATATACAAAATAGATGAATATGAGTAAAGAAACATATCTATGCTGAAGAGTAAATATCGAATTATGAATATCCTTCTCGGGAAAATTGAAGAATAAATTCATTTTTATTTGATCATGTGATTAAAGATTCATGGAATTTTCTAATGAAGACTGTATACTTAAGGTATGTGTTAAAATAAATACGTCTATCTACAATTTATATACAAGGCTTCATTTTAACAAATTTGTATCTTTTAAGGTAAGCTGTGGAAATTGAACAGCTTCTTCAATCCATTTGGCTATAGTAAGTAATCTTTGTTCATGAAGAAATGGAGCCATAAGTTGAAGAGATATAGGTAGTCCTTTTTTGGAAATTGTTATAGGTACGTTTATAGCCGGTATACCTGCCATATTAGCTGGTTGCGTACAAAAATCTTGAATGGAACATTGAGTTTGATTATCTGAGGAAGTATATTCCGAATAAAGAGGAGCATCAGAGAGGGTAGTTGGTGTAAGTAGAATATCTACATTGGAATCCCACACGACATTAAAATCATTTGATATTAATCTGCGCATCTTCATTGCTTTAACAAAATAGTCGTCATAATTTTCTTGAAGCAAAAAATAATTTCCTGCCAATATTCTACTTCTAACAACTTCATTGAAACCTTCGCTTCTACTTTTAGCATAAAGTGCTTCTGTTGAGTAATTTTCCTCAGCTCTTAGGCCATACTCTATGCCGTCGTATCGTGCCATATTACTGGCAACTTCGCACTGATTAAGAATCGAATAACAAACAATAGAAAATTTGGTGTGGGGTAGAGAAACAGGAATAATTGTAGCACCAGCTTCTTTTAGATAACAAGCGACCTTGTCCCAACACGATTCGACTTCTTCACTTAATCCTGGAACACGATATTCTGTAGGAATGCCAATTCTCAGTCCCTTAATATCTATGGATTCAGGTAACTGAAACTGCATATAATCTCTTTGCAACGTAGTTGAATCAAAACTATCTGGTCCAGCTATAACATTAAGCATTAATAGAACGTCATCTACGTTTCGAGCAATTATTCCAGGCACATCCATTGAATTCACTAGTGGTATAAGTCCATGGCGTGATATTAATCCATAAGTTGGTTTCAAACCAATTAGTCCACAATATGATGCAGGATTTCTAGTGGAACCACCAGTATCAGATCCTATGGCGGCATAACAAGTTCTTGTTGCCACAGCAATTGCTGAACCACCACTGCTACCACCTGCATTAAATACAATTTTTTATTATAGAAATATGAAGGTTTGGAAAACTTTATGCGTTACCTGCAATGTACCAATCGTCTCTTCTGAGATTTGACCGATTTGGACTTGTTTCCTTATGAGAATCATAAGCATAATAATTCAAGATATCAGAATTCCATAAATTTTTAGTTGGTCCGTAACAAGAATCTACAGTGCCTGAACCCATAGCAAATTGATCAAGATTTGTTTTTCCAACAAGAATTGCTCCAGCATCTTTTAATCGTTTATAAACAGTAGCATCGTATTCTGGAATAAAATTTGCTAGCATTGGAGATGCACATGTAGTACGCTGTCCTGCAGTACAAAAATTATCTTTGACAGCAACAGGAATTCCATCCAGCCTTCCCAAACATTTTCCTTCATTACGTCTTTTATCTGCATCTTGTGATTGTTTTTCGGCTAGATCACTAGTTATTGTAATGTATGCGTTCAGCGGTTTTATGGCCGATGTTAACTTAAGAACAGATTTGCAAATCTCAGAAGACCGTACTTCACCCGAATTAATTTTCTGGCTCACTTGTTTTATAGGAGCTGACAGTATTTTATTCATACTTCTAACAAAATTCTTCCTTTACCTCAAACTATCAATATAAATAACCTCAAACCGGTTTACTCAATCTTAATAAATTTTGGTTATGTTTGCATCCATTATCAACAGTCGATAAAAAGTCACTTGAAATAAAGAAAAAAATAATTCAGTGTAAGAAATGGTGCCATCTACCAAATATTCAAGCCACGAGTCGCCAAGGAAGGAAATGATAATATACATTTTTTATTGCGTTTCAATCTATATGTATAATCTTGAAAAGATAAGAGTATGAGTTTCCCAAAGTTTGTTATATTATAGACTTGGAAAATATTTTGCATGGATTTCATCCAACAGATAGATAATCTTTAAGGCTTGCCAGAAACAATACTCGAATAACAAAGTGCGTGAAAAGGTATGTGCGGAGTCAAGGACAACGGCACCTCCACAGCTATCTTGGACCATCCGTACGTGTCGAAAAAATGGACAAAACTGTTTTCCTTATCGGTCATATTCCCGAGCTTTCCGACAATAGCCCACAAATCTGGAAAGGCGCTGTAGAACGTTATGAATTACTATATAGCATTTTGTAATACATATGTATATCACAACGAGTATACAAAGAAGCGCCAATATCATGCTAGTCACTTGCTTGTCACGTTTGTCAGCATGCCCAGAAAATATAACTGAGAAAATCAACAACCTGTGTGGATAGATAGCCAAATCCTATTTTGCGAAATCATCAAAACTATGGCATATACTTAAGAATACAATTTACTTTTGTTTCTTCCGCGTCACTACAGTTGGACGTTATCAATCTAAGAATAAACAATTTTCACAATTCCAATGAACATTTTTAAAGAGCCATCAAAACAGATGCACCTTGGTACAACTGTAAAATCTTTAAGAGCTTTAAATATCCCGTTGAAATGATTTTAGCATATATTTGCAGAATTTTTAAAATATGGGTAGACAACGTAAAATCTAATGCACTCCTCCTTATAGAATATGCAAGCATATGTATCTAGGTCATTCCAGTATAATTACATACCAGACTGTATTCTAACTGATTGTACTCAGTTTATACTTATAGTTTTAGTATGTTCTTTGCTCATACAATCGTCTTGGCAGTTTGCCAACCTATATATTCTGTGGGCGAATAAAAACATAGGAGTTGAAAGTTACGCTGCCTAATATCTGCGTGTCTAGACGTCGATAATAAACGCTAATTGTGCTCCCTGCCCCCTGGGCAATAAATTGCCAATAACAAAAAATTAACAAGCATATTCGAGCCAGCTAAACATTTATGAGTTGATAATAGCGACACAATTTTAACGACGTAGTCGCTCTATACGAATTAACATTTATACATCTGCGTAGAATAATATTCAATAAAACCGACAATACAAACTGATTCTATTAAGGATATAAAATCAATATATTAGTAGTATCAGAGATGTCCAAAACTATTGAATATCAAGCTCGTGAGTGGTGAGCCATTAGTGGTGGGATTATTTATTCAAGAATCGGCAGTGCTAAATCAGTGTCACTGCAAGGCCTGTACAATCTCTTGGGGTCTGTAAAGTTCGAATAAATCAGCCCCTTGAATCCTCGATATTATCGACGTTTCCTAGAATCTCTGAAAGTTTCGTGCCATTAATTCAATGCTGTATGCTGAATCTTTATATTGACGGTACGAACATTTCTTACTGGAAGAATCAATCTTTTCATTTGTTCTATAAAACGCAGAATCAGCCTACTGGCATTTACTGTTCTATAATTATAGAACGTATTGGACGTGGATTATTCTAATTTGAATGCTAAATCTCTTAAATGTTTTGCTATTCATTTATCATTTTCTAGGAAAGCTAAATCAAAGTTGTATAACTGCACGGAAAACGGCAAATTATTGTAAGATTAGCTAATAAACGTTGCTTCCTTCGGCTAATTTCTTGATTTATGTACTTCGAGAAAAAGCAAATGAATCTAGAATACTGCGCACTGTCGCATGTTGTCAAGTTGCCCGGAAATCGTTGACAAATTCTGAGAATTCGATGAACGAATTCGTCCAAACTTGTCCGAGTCGAATGTTTTCTTTGCGAAAAAAATATGTCTAGTCACGGTGCATGAAATTCTATGCCAGAACCCTGAACAACATGTTGACAAAATTCGAGGGCCAGTGTACTAGATGTTTCAGAATAAAATAAAGAATGTAATGAAGCTTCGAAAACAATCTCTCTCAAATTCTAACTGACAATCGAATGCTTTCTTACTGTTAAAGTAGAACCGAAAAGCCTGCCAATTTCACTAAAGAAATCACATACTGACTCTTCGTCAGATCCACGATACAACCATAAATCCTAAAAACTAGATTCAAATCACTATATACTTGTTTACGTATGAAAATAATGTTTGCAGGGTAAGCATAAACAGCATCGGTAAAAAAAACCTGTCAGAACAGCTGTATCGTCTATCAGAGAGACGTAAATTTCTTACTTTACGAGAACTGTGTTCAACCGGAAGTACGCGCAACTTCCGTTGACTTTCAATGATACTAATCCTACATATCGTCATATAGTAGATCAACCTGTTTTCATGAAAGCACAAATTGCGCGATATATTCCATACGTAAACATAATCCATAAATCTCTTTGCTAAGAGATATTATAGTTAATTGACCGATTTCCCTTAACCATACTGTTCCATCTAAGATTGACAGTTGCGTAAATACATTCTCTATTAAAATATCAAACACAGAAATTAGTCCTTGCCACAGAGTAGTATCTATTACTGCCTCCACTTTCTAGAAAATAGAAAACGTAGTTCCAACAAATAATTTGTTCCCATTCCAAGCATAGCAAATACCTAACTCAAACTGTTCTAAAAATCATTATAAATTTCATCGTCATTCCAAAGTTTTCGTCCTATAGCAATCCAGGCGTTACTGGCATTTCCGTAACACTATTTTCCTCGTATGGTTGGCTTCCGAATCAAATAAGCTCCGGAGTCAGCTTTCATTTAGAGCTTTCGGTTTTCGTCGACACCACAGCTCCCCTTGGAGCTTTTTAGGTTTATTCCGTCGTCCCAGAATAGCGCAAGCGCAAGTGTACCCTCTGCAGTGCCACAGCGGTAACAGTTTTCCTCGTTGCTGCCGCTTCCACAAGGAGCTTGCGATTGGCTGGAATCCATTGGGGGGGAAGCTTGCAACTGAGGCTTCCTTTGGATGCATGTTCCTAATGGTGGGGTCGGTTGATTCGGTACCGACGCAACCGCTATATCGTTGGATTCGAATATTACTCCAAGAACAGGGCGCGCCGCGCCAGTACCCGAAACACCGTTTATCTCTCAAGTTCATCCCTCATCCTAAAATCGAGAAGTTTCTTCTTCTTCTTATTTCTTTCTTGATCAGTGTATACCCCGTTAATACCGTACTGCCACGATGGTATGTTCGCTTGATGATGTTGTAAGTTGTCGACCTGGTAAAACATTCCTATTACAATATTTTTTTACAATTATTTTACTTCACATATAACTTCAAATCTTGTTACTCACATTACACTTCTAACTGTTTGAGAGTTTCTGAAAGTTTACTTTTTTTCGTTTTGGTTTGTACTGATATTAATATTGTTTCCCATGGTTTCTGATGAATCACAGATGCTGCTTGGAGATATTGAAACATTTCATTGAAATTCATATACAGTTTACGCGGAGTTTACACAGTGTCAGACGTAACTTGCTGCTATAGATATACAGTTAATTGAACTATAGTATACTGTAATATAGTAAAGATATTATAAAGTGATTTTAACTGTTCTCAATCAAAGTTTCAAGTATTGAATCTGCAGTTCATGTGAATAAAATGTTTGTTTTGAACATACAGATAGATAGATATTGTAGATAGAATATATATATACACACATAGATAGATATTGATATTTGTTTCATTACAAAAGATGCTCTTGTTTCAAACAGACAGATGTAGATCTCAGTGCAAAATTCTGCTTATATACTTTCTTGAGTATTCAAACGTATCAACAGGATGAATTCAATTAATCATTCATTTCATATTATTCGTATACTAAAAACGGTACAAGATGAAAATTAGTTCTCTCAATATTTTATAATGAATACTAATGTTGTTACAATCTTGGTCTAAACTGACATAGGATATATTACACAGTTTTTGGTACACTATTCTATTTCTCTTGAATAAACCTCGATAAATGATTAGTATAACAAATAAGAAAAAACAGTAATGAGAAATTCATAATCCATATCTTGTGTTTCTAAATATAATATCTACCTGATCTTTAATTTATTTTATGAAACGTGAAAAACATAACTCACCGTAACTTCAATGAATGTAACATCTTTCATCTTAGATAAAATATCCGTTAAATCTCGTCAAAGCGTCTAACACGTAACAACTGACAACAGATGTTCCTTTGATTCTCCATTACAATGACAAGTTGCGAAATAAATCCGGAAATATTCGAATCTCAAGATAGAACCGTTTAATTCGTTGACCAATTTGTTGCTCGTCGAGAACTCATGAGATGATAAATCGTTTGAGCTATTATTAGCAGCTGCTCCCGTCTGTCTCATTCTGCTTTATTGGCATCAGACAAAGTTTTCGAGTTTGCCAATTCAAAAATTCTGCTGGAATAATAAACAGTAAATTAATAGGAGCTACGTGTGTTTACAGGCCGACGAACTGCCGCCAGAACAAATTGCAGGTATGCATTATATTAACTCCTAATCATTATAACAAGAAACATCAACCTTTACTATCTGATAAATGAGTAGTTCAAAAGATCCAATACTATTTTAAGGGGCCACCTTCTTATGTCTTACAATTTGAAAGAGTCCCCTGTGTGGTAAAATTAATTCTACGGCTCAACCTTAGTACCTATAAGAATGGTAGCAACTGGTAGTATTAGACGAGTTGAATTTGGATAAAGCAAAATCCCGTGCACTGGTTTTGCAATGCCCCTTACTACCGTGGTAGTACTAAATATAGAGTCCCCAGCTAGTCCTATCTTTAGTCCTTCGTAGACGGAAAGTCTGTTGAGGAGCGTCTTTTCGCGTAAACCGAGCAAAGCTAACATGTAGTGTGAAATTTTCGCCCAGCCTCCAGGCAGCCACGAGGATATTTGCGTGAGATGCTCGTTAAACTCGAGGTCTTCCCTGTTACCCTCTTCACATCCTCGTTTTCGGTACACGTGTTTTTCCGGCTCTATATGATTTTGGTTTTTTTTTAGTCTAACCACGTCCCTCTTTCCCTCTCTCTCATTCTCTTACTCGTAATACCAATCTCTTGGAGTCTCTCTCTCTCTTACACCTCCTTGCCCCGCTAGTTTATTTACGTTTGATTCGATTAGCGGCAGCTGCTGTCTAAGTATAGAGTAGGCATCTTACCCAGGTGATGGAAGGTATCGAATAACGATTAATCAGACAATCGACTAGATTGAAAATAGCAAATGCCATTAGAAAATGCTCTTATACATTTCCACATATTTTTATTTCTCTTGTCCTCGTGCACGTCTTTCTCTATGTCGTTCGTTTGCTTCTCGAAGTGCCTGAAACAAAATTGGCACGTAGAGTAATAGTAGTGAAAGGAGGGCAATAGGTAATACGATAAAAAAATTTAGACAAATGTCTGAGTCGTTGACGATGTACCTTCGTACGACGTACCTTCGTGACCAAATTCATGGATTACAGTGGCTGTTAAATGAACAGACTTGACTGGTATGTGGATAACAATGGCGGTTGGTTGAACGAATCAGAGGCAAGTAATACCGCCGCCAGAATCACGAAGCAATCTAAGGGCATTAACATTGGATCTAAATCCGAGCACATTGGCGTAACAGCTTCTGGTTTTGAAAACGAAAAGGCTGCAGATCCTAGACGTAACGCCATTAAATTCTTCGTTCATCGTAAACAGTTTAACGAGCTTGGGTAACCAGTTTTCCAGACATGCTAGAGAGCAGGAACGATGCGAGAAAACTATACGTTATTACTAAAACACGATTTCTATTGACGGATTTTATATACTTTATAACATGATCTAATATATTTATCATAAAAGAATTTCTTTTACGTATAGTACTCCGCAAGGCTTTCGACAGCTTCGATCGTGATAAGAGCGGCAGCATCCCCACTGATATGGTATCCGATATTCTTCGACTGATGGGTCAACCCTTTAATAAGAAAATTTTGGACGAGCTCATCGATGAAGTGGATGCAGACAGTATGTAATAAAATAATGATTAACCTAGAATATGAGTAGTGTTTAACTTACGTCACTGGTTACTGGAGAGACTTAAATTATATGGAGAACCTCAGACAGCTGCCGAGGCAGCAGGTTTACTGGATTATTTTTAACCCATTTAAAGGGTCGTGTATACACGTTCTCGCACGCGACCAAGACGACCACCAATGGTGTAAAAACGTCGGCAAAATTAACATTTTAAATCGTGACACGACCAGAACCCGCCACTCTTTCGTACCTCCAAATTGACAAGGCATCTTTTGAAATGACATATAGAATCGGGGAGACTCGAGTTCGACGAGTTCGTCACACTGGCTGCAAAGTTTATCGTTGAGGAAGATGCCGAGGCTCTGGAGAAGGAACTGCGTGAAGCATTCAGACTCTATGACAAGGAAGGTAAGGCAACAAAGTTTTTATGTAAAATGTGATATAGTAAAACACGAAAAATGTTATACGGAATCTGGTTGTACCTCTCGTGGCATTATGGCTTTGCTTCCGTTTTATTGGATGCCAGCCAACGAATCGCATTACAGTTTACAAACTGCAAAACGAACTAGAGTTTAGCGAGTCCGCCATTATTCTGACGGGAATAGCTGGAAGTTCTTGGAAAATAGCGGTTAAATTATTAACTGTGTTTATGTAGGTATCGGGGCTAATCCGCGACCTGCATTGTCGACGTTTGGCCAAGATGATACGTTTCATAACTTTTCACTACTTGGAAAGATATATAATAATGTAGGAAATTTTATATTTTCAGGCAACGGATACATCCCGACGACTTGTTTGCGCGAGATTCTCAGGGAACTTGACGATCAACTTACGGACGAAGAACTTGATATTATGATTGAAGAAATTGACTCCGATGGTTCCGGAACTGTCGACTTCGATGGTAGG
This sequence comes from Syrista parreyssii, assembly GCA_030142615.1. NCBI lineage: Eukaryota > Metazoa > Arthropoda > Insecta > Hymenoptera > Cephidae > Syrista > Syrista parreyssii. The sequence continues at coordinate 136,555 of JARQTG010000244.1, forward strand.
TCTAATAAATTTTTATATACTGAAATAAGAATGTATTTAAAAAAAGATCCCTCGCGACATCAGAAACGTTTAGACTAAATGAAACAAGTTTATTTATACGAGCTCCGACGATTCCGAGCAATCTGGCTGCCGTTAACTATTTTTACTTTCCGCTCGGAGAAATCTTCGAGATTTATGAAAACAAGGCAATTGCTTGATGGACACTCTTAAATATTTCTTAACCATTACGTCTCCGTGGGGGCACGTGAGATGAGATACGATATGTTACCCAGATTTTATTCAAATCATCTTGACACTTACCGAGCCATGCATTTCCATTCCATCTTTTTTTTATCTCAAATGTGATATATTTAAAGGGCTCCGCGATTTATATTAATATCTTCGACTTTCCGACGTTATAATCAGTAAGAAAATGTTGTACGTTCCAAGTTCAGTATCAAGGACTTGGCATTCCATAATATATTCTCTAACTACATACTACGGAATTCAATATCAGTCATCTGACACCCATATATCCTCCGAAGCCATTTTACAAACACGCGCATTCCACAAAATTTATTGACTGTTTATAGACGTGGTTAAATCAACAGATCACTTGTATTAATACAGTAGCCGCAACGTCCGACAATATACGTAACCCACTATCATTTATCCTCCTCGTACTTATTAATTTGTTTCAGAATTCATGGAGATGATGACTGGAGAATAGACGTCCGCCCTGAAGAGCGACCACAACGTCCTAACAAAGACAATCAGTGCAACAGCCACTTCATTTGTTATTATACTTGCCTCATTGATCAAACTTTTGGTGACTTCGTTAATGAATTTTTCAGAAATCAATTACCGTCATTTACACTTTTATTTGCTATAATAGTTTATCATCGACACCATCTGACACGTCGAGGGTTTGTTGATTCATCACGTCCAGTGAGAAAATGCACCCTGGATTAGAAGTACTCGGCCACTAAATTAACAAAATTCGTATGCACACTGTTGAAAGAAACTGTTGCTACGCAAAAGTTATGTATTACATTTATGTGTGCTGAATTTTTTCATAAACAGTATTTATTGTTAATAATAAAACTTTAGAAAAATCAAAGACTATTATTATTTCAAGATCACTCGAGTAATGTTTCAAGTCATCCAAACTGTATGATTTATTCATATTTTATTTATGGTCACATAGAATTGAGATTCCTTGATAATTGACGTATCTTCACGACTTGTAAACATAACAGAATACGATATCTATTCAGAAAAATATGTATGAGCTGCTAACGACAAATAGACTAGACAATTTTTAAATGGTCACATCGTTATACGAATTTTGCGCGAAAATTGTTTATCGCTAGTTACAACTTTACACAATAATTAGTCATATACGTATGTAAAGTGCTATTCCGATATACACAGTGTGCGGACTAGACCGAAGTTTACGAAGGAGTATAATAATACTTATACCAAACCCGTAGAACGGCTATTCTAAAGTTAGTCATGGCTTTTAGATTAGTCTATGAGTATGCATAACTTGTTATCTTAACCATGAGACAGCGTCATCATCAATTAAATTTAGTACACATATTACGGCACTAGACCAAATGATTCTATTAAAAATACTGCAATGATAATATAGTGATAATGGTTCTCACGTGAGAACTTTGAAGTATTTTTGTTTATGAAGACAGAAATTTACATTCTCTGTCACTTTTGTCGCAAACTTTGTGAGTGAAATTAATGGATTCCGTTGGATATCCTCATGAGAGTAAAAAATTGTTAGGAATTATTGAGTTCAGACTACTGAGATAACAGAAATATGTGATATGCCTGGGTCACGAAAATGAGAAGAATGTTTAAAAAGAAATTTTGAAAAAATGTCTCCTTCAATGAACGTCAACTTGAAGATTCTTTAAACGAGTGTTTGCAAATCTTCATCGTCCGAATCTTCGTGAGACGGGGATGACAGTAAATGTCACATTTTGAATAAATGAGGAAATTCATTGCTGATTTCTCGCACGAGTTGTTGATCGCCTTGACTTTCTGGCGTCTCCTCGCAAAATATTCTATAACAAATTATATGACTTTTTAAAATAGTTTCGTACAACTACAAAAGAATTGTCATACAAACCTTGTAAAACATTTCAACAGATCTTCTGATCTGTGACGGTGCTCATTGTAGTTGGAACTTCGTACAATACGACGACATAATTCTAAATACTGCCGTCGCTAATAACATTTGTATAATTTTTATTTTTTACGCAAAGAATTAATGATGTGTCATAATTTAATGCTCACCTTATTTCCAGGTGCTATGTCAAACAGCTGGCGGAGAATGATATCAATCAGAATTTTAGCGTCATTTGTATAAAAGAGGGATGCTGTTATTTCATTACTGAACACATCAATGAATAACTTCAGTACAGAATGTGGTGGTGCTGGCTGATGATCAAATATTCGAACAGGATCTTCTATAATAAAAAAATTAAATTTTTCAAACTGTCGTATTGTAAAAATGCCGTAATTACCTTCTCTATTCAATAAGAGTAAAATCTTCTCGGTGAATGTTTTAGCCACAGTTCTCTCTTTCAAAGAATTCAAAACTATGTTTTCTGAGCTTGTGAATTGCAAATTGTAAGACAAAATAAGGTGCAGAAATAAATCTGGAATCTGATCCTCCATATCAGTATCTGGAGGAGTTTCAATTAAATCTAGAAGGAATGATACAAAATCTCCTCCTAATTGTTCTGGAATTTTAAGTATTATTTTGGTAATTATTATAATATGAGTAAAAAACTGCTTCCCAAATCACATACCTAAATGTGTAATGGGCATCGGTTCACCCATTGATAAGATCATTGTCAATAATAGAGAGGAATAATTCAATTTTGGAATATTCCTTGGATTACTTCTCATATCTCTTGCTAATTCCATTGGTAGAATACTGTTTAACATAATTGTTAAAGCTACAGGATCTAAGCTGCACATAACTCCAAAAGATTGCAGTAGCAACTGTCTAATAGTCCATCTTGCTTCCATTTGATAATAATCTATCAGAGTTGTCACACTGTTATATTGATCCAGTCTCAATGCATGTCGAGAAACATTCGTATCTGCATTCGTCTTTAACGCACAAAAAATAAAGCCTTATCATGTGTACTAATTACTATTGTGACACAAAAAATATCTTACTTACTAATATAGAGGTCAATTCTTTAATATATTCTACAATTATACATTCATCTTCATACAGCATCCAATTTCTCTGCTGTGAATCCTCCTTGCAGGCACTCAATTCTGCAAAAATAACCTTGAGCCTATTTGCATCATGAGTTTCCTCGATACTCAATTTCGAAGCAGTCAATGGTGCTTTTAATTGACTCAATACATCGTTCAAACAGCGACTTGCGTTATCAGGTAATAATTGTTTTAACCCTGAGACCACCACTGTAACTGCAACCTTTGATAGTTCATAACTAAGTTGGGTATTCCGCCGAACTTGGTCTACCAACTGGTAAGCAGCTTTGGAATTAATCTCAGTCAACGTAGTAGAAGCATTCTTAACAGGAGCACTTTGCACAGGTTGTCGTACATTAGTATGGGAGGGACTTCTATGGATGTCAGTAACGTCAGGCTGAATTCGTTGAACAGTTTCTGATTGAGACTGACGTGGATATTGCCTTCGTTGATCATTTACGGAGCTACGACGATGTTGAGCTATTAATTCGTGTCCTTTAAAATCTCTTTCACAGTGAACAGTAGATTGTGCTGTGGTGAATGTAGTATTACTGAGAGCAGACTTTGCATCTCCTTCTTGATTACTGTATATATTTCTAGGAGTTACATCTTTATGTGGTCTAGGAACCGTATCAGCATTTGCAAAGTCTGGTGGCATTGGTGCTTGTTTCTTAGTTATTCTGCTTAATTCTGCCTGCCTTTTCTTTTCAACAAGTCTCAGAACCAGATCTTGCTTATCCACATTAAGACTGCTGTTTTGTTCAAGCTCCTCATCTTTTAATTTTATTATACATTTATCCAGAAAGTCAATTAGAAACTGTGGCTGTACCTAAAGATTCAATTATGAATTACAAGGAAATATATCAAACATATTAATGAAATATACCTTCACAGTGGTGACATAATTTGAAGGAATGTATCCAATTTGACCCATGCTGTTCACCACCTGCCACCAGTTTCTCTCTTTTGTATTTGTCTGGTACAGAACAAAGTGATCATTTTCACGGAAACTGAGAGTCTTGGCGAAAGTGGCCTTGAAGTCATAAGAAGCCTTAAGCATTTCATAATTTTCTGTAAGCATATGATACACCATGTAGTATTCAATCGATCTTATCATTCCAAGATAATTAACCGGTTATTGATAGATGAAAAGACTCACCTAACCTGATACAATTGTCTCCCATTATAAAATAATTATTAGGATAATTAAATGATATAGTAACTGGTCAACGCCCAGCAGAAAACTACTTTCAGAGGACTACAAGGAGATAACTGTTTCACTTTCATTTACGCTCGACATTTTATTTATTTCCTTTTTTCGCACAAGAAATAAATATGAGCCAACGAATGCGACAAGCCCTCTAATGTAGGTAGGACGGACTGATGTGATTTAAATGTAATATTTGCGTTATTAAGAAATTTTAGTTGAATTAAAGTGAAAATTTAATTTAATAATAGATGCTTGAAATTTTATGAAAAAATGTATTTTTAATAATTAATATTGTACATGTCGGAGGATATCAACAGACTGTTGAAAACATTTATTAATAATATAATGTACTTATAGTATAATGATGTAAATTTATTCTAACGATTTAAGAAGCCTCGAACATTCCTACTCCTAGAAGAAGATTTCTTCGCGAAAAATGAAGGGTTAAAACTGGTGAATTCTTCGTCGCAAAGGTACGGAGTAAGTATGTTTCTACACATGTTTTTACATCAGGATTGTGAGATACATTTACATCTTCCAGTGTCATTTCTTCTGCAAGTTTTGTAAAGTCCCACAGTTTAAGAGTACAATCAAGGGATCCTGGAGTTTAGAAAAAGGCATATAAGTTCAATGAACTGTATAATAACACTAACAAGTGATCATCTGCAAATTACCTGACACTAAAATGTTACCATCTCTGCTAAATGATAAACAATGTACATTAGCACTATGACTTGATAATGCTGCTACAAGATGTCCATGTGCTAAATCCCAGACAAGAATTCGATGATCAGCCCCTGCTGATGCTAGGAATCTTCCTTCAGCTGAGAATGCCAACGAATAAATTGGACCTTTGTGTCCCGTCATAAGCCGTACTTGGCTCCCTGTCACACAGTCCCATAATCTGACAGTCATGTCACTCGAACCAGTTGCTACATAGTTTGAGTTTGGATGAAACTGTACTACCTTTAATATCAACAGGTTTATCAGTATTGTAACAGCATTATGTTTGCAGGATTTAATTTTAATCTTTTTCTAGCATATACTATGTAATATAAAAAGTAAATCCTAACAGCAATATTACACCAACTCTATCCAAAATTAGTTAAAACATTTGATGAAGGAAATAAAAAACAGTGGTCAGACTTACATCAACGTCCGAATAGTGACCAGCGAATATACGTAATGGTTGATGTGAATCCGTAGCCCAAAGTCTTGCAGTTTTGTCATGTGATGCAGTAGCAAAGTAATATCCATGGGGTGAAAATCGTACTGACCACACAGGATATAAGTGACCCTTGTAGCAAACAACACAAGTCCATGTATGAAGCGACCATAATCTCACTGTCACATAAAAATACTTTAATCTTAAATCCCATAACATTATAAATATATAAGAGCAACAATTTTATACCTGTTGCATCTTCTGAAGACGAGAGTAAAAGATTTCTATCTGGACTAAAAGATAAGCTGTATATTGGTCCACTATGACCATACAACGATCTTACTGTCTCTGCAGTTCTGTCATCCATCATTCGCACCAATACATCTTCTACAAAGATTATTGGTTTATTGCGATATTACAGTTGTGAAAGTAATATTTAAGTGCTACTAGTCCTTTACAAGTCTGACGAACCTGCTTCTTTGTTGATATCTTGCAGTTGATCACCCGTTTTCATGAGCCTTAACTTTTGAGGAACTAAACTCCAGACTTTTACTGCTGAATCGCTGAATCCAACGGCCAGCAAGCTAGAATCTTCTGCGATTTCTGCTGTTGTCACACTAAATATTATATTATGTAATACTGTTTATTTAAGCATTCAATATAAATTAACTTACCCGTGGAGAGCATTTAACAAGGTATAGAAACATATAGAAGGCAAACTATCTGGTCCCAGGACAACTCTTTTCGATGCTTCTCTCAATGCCTTCAATTTCTCTAATTTATCAGCATCTTTTCTGTTGTAGAAAAATGATGAATTTACCTCTGTATTCTTTTCGTGAACGATACATAAAATAAAAATTAATTAACTAACAGATTTGGCAAAGGCATTCTTCCTACTGGTGGTGCATTTGGATCTGATTTTGTTTTCTTGGAGAAAAGTGGATCTTTCTTTGTTTTTTTTTTCTTTGGTTTGTCACCTTCAGTCCCAGCAGTATCATCCTCTTCTTCTTCTGCTGGTGGTATACATTGTATGTCTGGCTCCTTCAAAAGACCGTAATAAACCTTTGCCTTGTTATCTGAAGAAATTAATTAAATCATTAAACGCGCCAATAATTTTAATTACATTTTGTTCTGCTGTTATGTTATTAGTTACCTTGTCTTGTAGCTTCTCCAACAATGGCACCTGATGTGGCTTCAATCTGTTGCTTATTACGTGCAACACCTTCATACATATCAAAATATAAATGTTCCTGTATGATATTTAAGAGCACACTGTGTTTCTTTTCTTGCAGGTGTCTTTTCAGTATAGAAAGAGTATCCCGCGACATTCTGATTATAAACTGATTGGACCTGAAGAGCAATTATAGTTATTATTCATTGCATATCCAGAATGTAGCATTACTATAGATGAAAATTACATACTTAAATGTGTCTGTTAATTCATTTCCTGCCATTTGCTCTCGTTTTGTTACATTAGACAGTTTTTTTAAATCATCTTGATAATACTCTTCTAAGTTACCACAGAACTTCTCCATAAGTTGCTTTGCTTCCATGGAATGGTTATTATAAACAAGTTCCAGATACATATGTACCAATACTGGATATAATATTGTACCAAGTTCATGCTGTAATGAAATGATGGTCATAAACATTATAAGATAGCTATAATAAGTATAATTCAGACAAACCTTATAAATATCCAAAGAACCCTCTACAAATTTTTTTAATTCACTATAAGCTTTCTCATAAAGTGCTGGATCCCCTTCACTCTTGTACGCAGACAGTACACTATTTACTTCTGATTCTGTTTGCTGATTGTCATCGACAGTTATATCTGTTAAATTTGCTTCTTTCCTAAACAAGTCCTCTGTACTCTGTGCAAAGTGAATAATATTCAAATAATAGATTGCACTTTTAACATTGTTTCAATTGTTAGTAAATATTGCTGTTTACAATTCATATTTAGTATTAAGTGTTCCATATAATATTACAGTGAAGTACCTTTAAATTATATTTTCGCAACAACTGCAATACAGCAAGAAGAGTGCTCTTATCTCCGTCCATAATTCCTGTATCTTTTTAGAGTAAAAATTTCTTAAAAAACATTCAACACATTTACTACAATTTTGATTGCGGTACCATAGCCTACAACATAACCTCTAATCCAAGAAATCTGCTAATACATAGTAGACTTCCGTTAAGTAAACGCCACGATAAGTGCTTATGGAACGTTAGGGGAGACAAACGCTGATTTATTGGGTGCTCCCTCTCTATACGTGAGACCCTTCAGAGACTGCAGATAGTTTTTGTTTAATATTTATGATTTCGCTTTTCCCGCAATTGGAATCGCAGTTGAATGGCATTATTAATGGTCATTGGTTGAAGCGGTAATAGGGTTTAACGAGAATTGAGAAGAATGCGCGGAGAAACGCTGATTTAACGAGCACGCACTTATCGAAAGTCTGTTGTACATGCATTTCCTCAAAGGGATGCCAGTGTCGGCCCAGCACGATCTGCACTTACGTTACGGTGAAATAGTGAACTAATAATATCTGAATATCCAACAGAGCGATTTTTATCGACAGCTCATAAGCATTACCGTCCCATGTGATCCGCAACTAGTGCGCAAATGTCGGGCCAAGTCCAAGCGCGTATAAAGTCTCTAGTCTTCAGTCTTGCGAAATCGAAGCGGAAGTGGTGGTTCGCTTGGTGAGGAGAAAGAATAGGAGAGCAAAGGAGTGTAAGAGAGGAAAAACTAAGGGAGGTTATCGCACGAGTATAGTAGAGTCGCTTCAGGGTGATTGATCCCAGTAAACAGGTGCAGTTCGATCGGTAGCCGATTAGTTAGCCATTATTGGTGCTGGTACGCGGCTAATAGTGCTCACGATGTGCGTGCAAATTGTGTTGCGGGTGCGTAAATACGTCTGAATCGTGGGGCGAGGCCCCCACGATTCTTTCTCGCTCCGGTTGATCTCGACGTGAGACATGAGTGTTTACAACGCCACGGTGGTGGTGGCCGCTGCTGCAGCCGCTGCCGCCGCCGCGACGCCCGACGGCGCCGACGACTGGGTTGAATTTTGCGACAGACACGCCCGCGCTGCGGCATCGGATTTTGCTAAGGCCTTTTGCACCTATGTCAGCCTCAATTTACCTGAGAGTGCACGGGCCACCCTCTCGCATCGTGACTTCCTCAGGAAGTTTGTTGAGACCTTCTGCGACCACTTCGAGAGCGAGTACCTTAGACGGAGTGCTAGGTCTCTTTACGTATTCTTTATACTCTTTACTATTTGTGTTTATAGTTTTGACATTTGTCGGAATCGTTTAAGGTAGGGTTTATCGGGTATGGGATGTCCTAGAGAATGTTTTTTCTATCCATGTCTTGTTTTATTAAGGATTTGTACAATGTTTCTCTAATGACTTATTAATATATTGATCTATTATGCTACTACTAGAGATTGTATAATTTGAAGTACACAATGCATACCTTATGTTCAATGAATTTTATTTAATGTACAGGTCTCCTTCGTTCTATGACCCAAGACATTCTTCAAACAACGACAGAGATGCTAATTCTTCAAATCAAAATAATAGACCACCTGTACGTACGTCTTCACATGAAGAGTTCAGCGATTACTCCGAACAAGACGGCGAGGCTGTATCTCCAAAACCAGTGCACAAACCATTCTTTCGAAGGTTGTCATTTAAGGGTCTTAAAAAGGGTAAAGGATTCTTTCACAAACAACAGAGTGACGAAGTGGAACTTTCTCAAAGTGAACATCGCAGGGATAAGCATTCTAAGGCAAAGCTTTCCAAAATTGTTGTGGAGTGTAGAAAGGAAGGCATAGTTAATTCCCTCATGGGAGAAAATATTGATGGCACACAGAAATGGGAAAAGTCTCGACTAGCCCTAATCAAAGCCATAGGTGGTTACATGTTAGAATTCTACTCACCACCAAAGGCAGTGAAACCACGAAGTGGAGTTTTCTGCTCAGCAATCACAGAAGCTCGAGAAACAACCGCCTTGGAGATGCCGGACCACGAAAACACATTCGTTCTCAAGACTCAAAATATGGAGTTTGTAATAGAAGCTCATGACTCAAACGACATGAGATCCTGGCTAGCAACGATAAAATACTGCATGAGAACCGTACAGCAATGTTCTGCAGCGACGGGTTCCGGTAATAATGATTCTGGAGTTGGAGATTCCTTAGCTCATGGCTCTTTGTCTTTGAGTACAGAAGGAGATAGGCTAAGGGCGAATTCAACAAGTAAGAGTTCTAGGACTGCACATGACCACACAGATGAGCAAGGTAATCCACCAGAGTTACCTCCAAGACTTCGACTGAGCAGTAACAGCAACCTGGAATTGTGTTCTTCTCAACAGGAAATAGAACAACGTATGTAGCCTATAAATACTGAACTGTAAGAAAGTATTTAAATACTCACAGTGACCTTCCATGTGAAAAAATCTGTTCCAGTAACAAGCAACGATGGCGAGTTAGACTTATCTAACAGTTTACGAGAATATGCATGGTTTCATGGTACACTACCTAGATCTGATGCTGCACAGTTGGTACTACACAATGCTGCAAATGGCCACGGCGTCTTCTTGGTCCGTCAAAGTGAGACGAGAAAGGGAGAGTTCGTTCTTACTTTTAATTTTCAAGGAAGAGCAAAGGTAATCGATCATTTAATTAGGGCATACACTAATATCATAAAGCAACAATATCTCTTTTTTTCCCTCGTTGTAACAGCATCTCAGGATGACCTTGAACGATCAAGGTCATTGTCGAGTCCAGCATCTCTGCTTTCCGGCAATTTACGATATGCTCGAGCACTTTCGTCAGAATGCCATACCTCTCGAATCCGGTGGCACTGCTGACGTTATGCTGACGGACTACGTAGTGGCCAATCCCGTTTCAAGGACTGCTCACCACAACGTGATCGGGGTTGCTTCTCAGCAACTTCAGGAAAGGAGGCCGGCCGCAGCCCCAGAGCCCAGAGAAGTAAGAGTCAGCAGCGGAAGTCTAACCCCTCTTGAGTGAGAGCGAGTGGCCGACTCCCACAGTCTGAAGTCTGATCTACAGACAGTGAGTAGATAAAAAGATAAAGTGATGGCGGTGCCCCCTTTTATTCAGATCTCGCGTAGAAAATGTACTCAAGACGCACAAAATACCCTGATCGAATAATAAGCCCGAGGAATGATTCGACTCTTTGAGGATGATCATACTAGAGAACGTTTCTCATTATAGACAAAATAACATTAGACTGGTTTAGCATAAATTTATAGAAAACTATTAAATTCTTCATCTTTGTTATCATTATCCTTCAGAAGAGTCGATGCGTTCTTAGATTTCCCTTAAGAATCGGATTTCATCCTAAAGGAGATAATCTTGCTGTGTAAATTAGTCAATTAGTACACAGAGAGTAACCTGGACAATGGTACCACGGAACATAGTAAAAATGTACACTATAAAAAATATGACCGTGGGGGAAGGGTCTCGCTTTTAGAAAACATATTCTTAAAATTTCTGGTAGCTCTGTTATGTCACTAGCTCTTGAAGAATTTCATCCAAAACTGTACACATACAGGAAATCCAGGATGTAGTGATCAAAAATGTTTTCAAAAAACACCACTACTTCTTCAGGTATCCAGAAAATTTAAGAAGCCATAGCGAAGGTACCTTCATCGTACAATTAGTTAAAAGAAATGGTCCATCCGTTTACGGAACAGGTTCAGACTCACGGTGGTTCCATAAGAACCCGTGCAGAATCGTTGGAACGACTGGAACAACAGAACAACAATGCGGAACAACCGAATTCGGCCTCGTCTAGTGGAAGAGCCGTACAGAATGCATACAGCTTCCTTTGACGCTGGATACGAAGTAATTTACCATCGGACTACCATCCGGTTAGTCCCCCAGACTGAATATTCTCCGTACGCCGAACAACACTTCAACTTTTATTTAAATGGGTTTACGTAACAAGCTGATCGATATAAAAATATTATCCAAATCGAATGGAACAGAACGCGGTAGCCTGCTGTTCTGTGATAAGGAACGAAACGTTGATTATACTATTTTATTCATAGTTTTTATTTAAACAGCCACGGTCTCTATTGAGGCGCTTCTACCGGTATATTTGGGTGACTCAATTCTTTTCATATGATCATGTATATATTTAAGATGCGTTAATCAAAACGAGAATGTATTCGCTACATATAGGAACGTTCTCTTTTTGTCCTGTTATCCCCTTTCTTTTTTTTACTTCAAACTCGTATCTTTATGCCTCCCTTTTACTTCAGTTTTTTTAATTCCATATTTTTACAGATCCTCTTCTTTTTTTTTCCTCTCTCCCTGTCCCTCTCGCTCTCTCGCAAGCACGTAAGAGGTTTTAATGTGTATATACATATATTTTCTCGTTTTCTCAGGTATACGTAATTTATCTGTTTGATTAGCCGTTTACGTTTATATAGGTACCATAGTATGTTCCTTAAATGCAATACGATACAGTGTATTACCGTATCGTTGACTTAGCTCATCCGGAAGATCGTCGTACGTATCCTTAAGGTGACCGAGGAGTACAAACGACCATCTAGAATTTCCAATCGCGAAAATCGTTAATTATTTCGTATAAAAGTATCATGCAAGTAGCAATACAGCTTGCAAAAATCAGCGTGTACGGCGTTTGCATAAAAATTTATTATTACATTTTTATGAATTACAATATTCCATTTTGAGGTTTAATCGTATTTCCCAGTCTCCTTAAGCAAAGACCATGTTCGATTACGCTTAGCCGTGACTAGTATGTATAATGACCTACAGATGCTCAACACTTGATCTTTTCCTTTTTTTAATTGTTATCCCTACGTTATAACGCAATGTCTTCGTTATCCTTATCGCAGAACTATGTTCATCTCTCACGTCCGATCCCGTTGAATATTTTGAAAACGAGGTTTTCGAGTTTTCGGTCTTTTGACGATGGAAACGGAATCGTGCGTGCGCATGCGCAATCTAACCGATATTTTATTAGTAGTTTTTCAAGCTTTACTTATTTCATAAAATTAGTATTTATTCCATAGACTCATACGCGTACTCGCTAAGACATTGTATCTAGAGATGTGATTTTTTTCTGTCTTTCCTTTTCTCGTTTTGATCCACGAAAAGAAAAGTCGTCGCATGGGAAGTCGCAGCGCGTCGCACAATTGTATGTTGTATTCCTGACAATCTTTGTGTGCCGATCCTATCCGATCTCCTAGCTTCTACTTTTACTACGGACCTTTCGCGTCCCACCTAACTATTTACGAACAAATTTTACAAGCGTTACGAATGCCGTGTGCAAAAATCAGCAAAGCCGCAACCGATATTTTTAGAGATACATATGTCTACTGCTTACATACGACCGGCTGCTATAGCGCGACCTCGCGCGAACCCCACGCGACGATCTTTTACCTTCTTCCTGTCGTGATCAGTAGGCAAAGACACTAGCATAAACGACGGCATGTTCTCTCGATCCATTCGAAGGACGTATTGTCCAATCCAAGTAACGATAATTCAAGTGACTAATTGTCTGACTGATTTAATTGTACCCAATGATCGGAGGAAGGATTTGTCGCGCGCCTTTATAATTATTTTTAAAATTCCTGCGGTAAATCAAGCACGATGGCCTGGAGCGAAATTTCAAATTTCCATACAATTCATAACCTCGAATATGTAATGCAGGACATTCACGTAAATCTGTATGTACATTCTTTTGATGCGTAACACGTTGTTTGGTACCATTAAGTTCAAAAGACGAACAAAATGCTGGATGAAAGTTCCAAATTTTGTGAGAATTTTGTTCCTCCGAAAAAATAGCTATCATGATCGCACGATAAGTTTTCCCAAAACCGACGTCATACCCATCTTCTTTTATTTTTTTTATTTTTTATCATATCCTCGCTGAAAGACGAAGCGAAGTGAGCACGACACAAGTTTCTTGAGAATTTCCAATTGAAAAAAATTAATTTTAAATGCATTTTTAATACGTGTACGAAAATAACTTGAGATTTTCCTTTTCATATGTAAAAGAGTATCCTTCGCTATTTCTTTCCTTGAAGTCGCTACGTTTGTACAGATTTTAATACTAAAGACTGCCCCTCCCTCCTATATCCCTCTTTTTTTACAAGTCTGCATATACTTATTACTACATGCATATACATACATACGAACTATATATCGTTAAGCTATTTTCCTAATGAGGCGGAATGTGCATTTTATGTTTACTTCGGTTTAAGCCTGGGCGTCGTTACGATTTCTTCCTGCGAATGAGAAGTGCATTTTCTTTTTTACCTCTTCTCTGTTTCTATTATACTTTGTCAGTCTCACTGTCTCTTCTTTGAATTCAATTCTGTTAACGTCAACTATTGTTAGGATCGTTAACGCGATAATTTTCCAGGTTAGAAAAAGCCTTCTTTATTTCGAAAGAACAGCGAGCCACGCGTGTAACTGTGAGTATCTTGAGTTCAACGTGTACATATCGTTCGCGTAGAAGTCTCGATATAATTTCAATTACGCTATGATATCCTTAATATTTTAATGTACTGTTCTAAAGGCCCTCCCAATCCCATTGAGAAGGTAAACTAAAATTCGATGGTCGTAAAAACTTGAGACACTATAAAGAAAGGCTCCAATTAGAAAACAAATTAATTATACAAAAATATACCGCCGCGGCGTATTATTTTATCGATGAATACGATTGTCTCTCATTTGATGTCTACGAGAAAGAAAAAAGAAAGAAAACGTCGAAACCAGTACACATCTCGTTCATGAATAATCTCCGGCTTTACCCGTTTTTATTAAAGCGAAATAACGTTGATAACGACCATTACTTATACTATCCGTGAGTGATCGCAACGCGATGTTATAGATTATTGATTTTTTCTTACGCGTTGCACAAAGAGAAAGAAGAGGGAAAAAAGTAAATGAATATAAAAAAACGAATAATCCTAACCACACTAATGTCCGCATATTCGATGAGGAGGATAATCGCCCAGTGTGCGAGCTTTGTGTTGTTTTAATGCCGAAGTGTAACGAATTGATTCCATCGTTATGTGTTCTTCGATGCTGTCACGGAGTGTATAACTCAACGAGTATACTAAAACTAAGTACCAGAAAAAAAAGATTTATGTACAGTATCATCTAGTCTAAATAAATTAAGCTCTTAACAAATCAATGCCCAAGGAACGTTCATTTCATTATTTAATAATCTTATTTAATTTAGAAAGCTACATGGTGTACGTATATCAACTGCAGATTCTGTTTACTCTACGTCTATCACGGGTGATATCTGCAAAATAATTTTTGAAACTTCAACATTAAAAAGAAATGTTTAACAGTTTATTGCTAGCATACTTACGTAATATTCAACGTAGCAGGTTTGACCCGCGTCTGTTTTTACCATGTACTGGAAACATAGTAATCCACAATCATCCGTCCTCATAGAGACTTTATTTGCACAGTATAATGCTTTCATGGCTGGTTTAACGTGGGCTAATTTATAGCAAGAGCTTGCTGTTGTATTGCACTCGAAACTCTCCACAAGATCACTATCACGTGGTAATTCGATGCGACATTCGCCAGCTATGCCGTCTGTGCTAATCCTGAAATATGGTGCTTCAGGGGAGAGCAACAGCTAGAGAGCGATAGAAGTGTTTAAATTCATTGTGATAAATTATATTTTACTAGTTAACGGTAAAATAATAGCAATTTTCAAGAACCTCAATGAATTCACTTGTCCCATCGAGTTCGGCTAGAACATCCTTTAATAAATCTGTTTGCAGAACTATTTTGTTTAGTACGTCCTCGGTATCGAGATGGAAATCTAGCAGTTCTCCTAATTCTTGAGTTTTTAAAGAACAATCTGTTATTATACCATTTTCTTCAATAAGCATTGTAACGGGGTGACCTGTACCCTAGTGAAAAATTAATTGGTATTGTCTTTGGGGTCCATATAAAAATTAATAATTGAGAAGGAATTTGATGTACCTTATAAAAGAGCTGTGCTGCTACTGAACTTGACTGAGTGTTTATATCCGACCAAAACATGTAAAGACATTCTACTAGGACATTTAGGTTTATGCGAAATATTACTTTCTCCTTCAGTTTGAACTCTTGGAAGACATCAACTGGAATATATGCACTGGCTTGCATGCATTTTGCATCTTCAACTGTTATCTTAAGACCGTTATCAGTTCCGAAGCATGTGGCTGTCTGCAATAATTTATAATATTGTATAGTTTTTATTTTATCATGGCTTTCATGTTGATGTAGAATTATTCAAGGTACCTCTTTGAAATTCACAGACTTCAGTAACTGAACTACAGTTTTAAGATTTCCTAGTTTAGCTACAAATTTATAATCATCCACATTTGGTATCATTGCAATTATATGAAACTTGATATAGCATCAAATTTCGAAATTGAGCAGGTGTTATTTCTCTGTGGGTTAATTTTTTAGTGTCAAGTGATGCTAACCAAGCTGCTAAAATATGCTTGCACGTAAATGCAGAATGCTCTTTTAAAACTTGAAATCTGAAAACAAAAACATCAATCAGAATCTATCTATGAATAAAACCATCATAATAAATGATGTACCTAAAGGCTGCGCAAGTACAAAAGTTAATATCAGGAAATAGAGTGTATATTTGATTTGAAAATCCTTTAACTTCAATGAGCCACCTAGAACTTGCTACGTCTTTGGAAATCCCTGTTTTTATGGATTCCAGAGCTAAGATATGACTAACTTGTCCCAGTTCATACAATTCTAATGCTCGCTCGAATACCCCTCCAAATACATTATATAGCTTCACAAGGGTATGATCTGTAACTGTAACATAAAGTAAAATAAATCACTCTAAAAAAAATCCTCTTTCAGAAAGAAAATGTAAGATAAAGTAATCATGATACAATTTATATTTACTATAATTTATGGTAAATACATTTTTGTTCCTGTGCAAAACTAACAGCAGCTTCTTTCAAAGTTTGCTTTGCAATATCCGTCAACTTTCTTGCATACTCTGTGGATAATTCAGTAGATATCTGTGCATTTGACACCATCATAAAATATCATATAACATCAGTAGTACTTCCAACTAGTTACAGCGCACATTTAAAAACTTTTTCTCAAAGTATGTTTACTGAAACAAATGAATCTAATCATAAAAACTATAGCGATCAAAACTAATTATCAGTATTTGCAGAAATCTAAATTTTGCTACTCCAAAATTCGACTTTAGAAACTATGCCAATGATTGTGTTCATAAAAGTGTTCCAATCGTGCCTAATACTTGCAACAAAGATATTCAACAATTTGATAGAAAAGTCATATCGTGAATACTACATATAAACACTCAACCAATAGAATAGCATGCCTATAAGAATACAGATAATTTTATTCATTAAGAGTTCACGTTTGATGAGCATGAAGCGACGCTAATACAAAGCCCACATCGTGACTAAGAAAATAGGGTACGTGCTAATGCATTTGTATTAAATTTACGAACACTCAACTGGTATCAACGACAAATCTAGGGAAATTTGTAAAAAGTCACTAGTGTCCGTAAAACGTTTTCCTTATTCTTTCCCAACCTCGCGGTTTGTCAGCGAGGCATCTGTCTATCGGCGGTATAGGATTTTACTTATATATTAACTCCTATTAATAATAATCTTTACGGAGGATAAATCCGAGTGAAAAATGGCTTCAAGAGGACAACAACGATCTCGAATTCCGGAACCAGAGCCACGTATAGATTATGTGCAGTGCGATGGTTTAGCAGTCATGAAAATGGTTAAGCACTGTCATGAAGAATCAGCAGGTAACATGGAAGTGGCTCAAGGTGCTCTTCTTGGCCTGGTTGTACAGAGCAGATTGGAAATTACAAACTGTTTCCCATTTCCAAAAAATGATGAGATTATGGATGAAGAAGAGTATCAACTGGCTATGATGCGTCGTCTACGCAGGTAATATAGCTTAGTTATATTTTATGTTTGTCATGGTAATAAGGATGATGTTTAATATATTATTTGTTTCTAGGGTGAACGTTGACCACTTTCATGTTGGCTGGTATCAAAGTGCTGATGTGGGAAACTTCTTAAGTCTTCCATTACTTGAATCACAGTATCATTATCAGACTTCCATTGAAGAATCCGTTGTTGTCATTTATGATACTGCCAAGTCTGCCAGAGGATTCCTGACTCTAAAAGCATATCGTCTGACACCCCAGGCTATTCAAATGTATAAGGAGGGTGAATTCACTCCTGAAGCATTGCGCACACTGAAAATTGGCTATGAAACTCTCTTTGTAGAGGTACCAATAGTTATCAAGAACAGTACTCTGACAAATATTATGATGTCTGAGTTAGAAGAGATGATCCCTGAAGAGCAAGGGACAAAGTACCTTGATTTGGGAACTGCTACTGTGCTTGAAAATCAGTTACGCTGTTTGATGGATCGGGTGGATGAACTCAATCAGGAAGCAATCAAATTCAACAGATATCAGCACTTAGTGATTCGTCAGCAGCAAGACAAGAACAGACTTCTGCAAAAACGTGCACAAGAAAATGCTGCAAGAGCTGCTAAGGATGAACCTCCACTACCCGACGATGATATTAACAAGCTCATGAGGCCTCTTCCAGTTCCTCCAAGGTTGAACCCCATGATTGTTGCTGGACAAATCAATACGTACAGCCAGCATATATCTCAGTTCTGTTCGCAAAGCTTGGCTAAGTTGTATATCACACAAAGTCTGCAAAGTGCAAAAGAGGCAAAAACTTCCAACTAATTAGAATGGTAGAAAGCTTGTTCCTTATCAGTTAGATTGAAATGGATTTTATTCAAATGATATTGAACATGTTCTTCACCAGAACCTTATATAAAAAAAATAAAACATATTTCAATCGTGTATCCAACTCTATAAAATATCCATCTAATCATAAATTTAAGAAACTTATTGGAAAACTTAATTAGTATAATGTATAAATTTCTCAAACATAAGTATATTAGTACATGCAGTATATGAGTAACGATTAATCGGCGCAGCTACAATCGAAACTCGAATATCGATACTGGTGAGCTTTCACGTCTCGAAGTTTCCCCACCTATCATTCCTGGAAATGTCAGTCGAGCTGTTGTTGGCATCTCTATACTAGCGAAGGTTTGTTCAGATTGGAGAGTGGGAGTGCGGTGGTCTAGATGCTGCGATGGACGAAGTAGCGACGAACGGTAGGTGTTTATATTTGATATCCTCTTAAAAACCATTTTAATACACAATAGTAATAAGATTCATTGAGCTTTCCACGATCAGGATATTATTTAGAACACAGTACTGTGGACTTGGCATGGCTTCAATTCAATGAGAATTCTGTCACACGACGTCAGCCACAGCGTGTGGGCGTCCTGCTCTCTGGAGTCTCTTGTCCCACAGTTTCGCGTTCGCGACACTATTTACATGGTTACTCGAGTCATTTGCATACTGACACCTCCACGGCTTCCTCGTTTCCGTAACGCTCTTCTTCAAGGCAAACTTCCCGATTCACTTTCCGGATATCTTTACCGTTTTTAGGTGACCCTTCGTAATTGACGTTAACAGTATTGTCAGCCGTGAATCATGTAACTGGCTATTCACTTTTTTTCCTGTCTGTTGCAAGTCTCAACAATTATCTTTGAAAAGAGCAATGTCAGGAGTGGATAAGAGTGATGTTCTATAGAAATATTTGATATCCTGTCACACATTTTCAATGGAAATGATTCATGTGCTTACTTCTATTGCCATCAATGACCCTTAATAAACTTGCATCCTGTGTAGTTACTTGGCATACTTCTGATCGTGCTGATCATTGATAGTTCTATATAATATACTATTAGTATCACCTAGTTTGTAATTGCTAAATGAGCTGTGTTATTTCCAGATCCCGGAGGTGGAGAGAGTGGTGGAATACTGGTATGTGCTGGATGTCTCAACGCCATTGATGATGACGAGTTTATCCAGGCTTTGAGTCAGGAGTGGCACATTGATTGCTTTCGGTAATAATAGATTAACAATAACCCTCTTATATTGGCTGTAGATCTTTTATTTGCATAGCCTATAATAAAAATTTCTTCTGATTATTCTTAGATGCTCAGCATGTGATGCTGCTTTGTCTTCATGGTACTTTGAAAAGGATGGACTCCTCTTCTGCAAGGATGATTACTGGGCTGCTTACGGTGAAGCCTGTCAGGGATGTGGTCAGGTCATTACTGGTCCAGTTATGTTGGCAGGAGATCACAAATTTCATCCAGAGTGCTTTGCCTGTACCTCCTGTGGAGCATTTATTGGCGATGGCGAGAGCTATGCCTTGGTTGAACGTTCAAAATTATACTGTGGTATCTGCTATAAGAGACAGATGCAGCCACTCAATAAGACTGCAAATTATCCCTTTGTTAGAAAGCCACACAGTATTAGGCTTGTCGAAATTCCACCGAACACGAATGATGCGGAGAAGCAGAGAGGAATTAAACTCACTTTGGACACAACTCCAAGTCCGCGCAGTTGCAGTAGCGCTCTGCTTCGAATATCCGAGTGAGTATTTAATTTTTCCAAGCAGTATTTTTATATATTTTTTTTATTTTTTTGTTAATTGAAATTATGATAAAACCTTTTGCGTTTTTTTTATTTCTGATCGTTTTCTTTGAGTTTATTCCATCTTTGGCGCTTACTGTAAATATGGCATTATTGCCTTGTACCGATTTTCTCACCGCACGTGTATATTTCTTGTAACAAAAATTCCTTGTAAAAACTGTTTTTTTCAGCAGTATATTGCTTCAATAAACTGCCTAGCTGACATTGGTATTTTTGACGATATCCAATTACACTCGCGCGACAAGTAATTTACTGCATTATAGTAAATTTTTTAAACACTTGAGCATCTCCCGCGTTCGATCATGATGCACTTTCTTAAAATCAAATGTAATTTTTCAAAAGTCTAAGTAGAATTTACAGTTCTGATCCATGAAATGAAGTATTGCATGGACTAGTGCATACAATTAATAGATGCTATATTATTAATCAGTATAAAATTTATTTTTAATTATTATCCCTCCCAAGGCGTGAGTATACGATCTAAATCGATCCGAATACTAAAACAATAATCCGTAGACTAAAAGTAAAATTTAATAAAGTAATATTTATCTCTATTGGGACAAATACACTGACAATTCTCAAGAAGAATAACTTGCTAAAAATACCCTTAAATGTCCTGAAAAACGTTAAGTCACATTTTTTTAAACAGTTTCTCCTGCAGTTTAAAAGCTTTGCGATATTTTTCAATTTATATTGCAATTTACAAAGACTCGAATTGCAGAAGGACACAATCAGACATTTAAGGGTAAATTTGAGTAAACAAGCCGCTAATAACTCCAAACTAAAATGCAGGTTAATGAGAAATGTTCGTGGAAAGATCAGTAAGCTGGCAGCCTCTGTGATGGAGGTTCTATTTAGGCTATGCTGCCACTTCTCTAATAATAGGTATTCCATAACAACTTAATAATATGCACTAAACAAAAAAGAGATAAACCCGTATATTGTTGCATTGTTGCATTCTTGCATTGTTGCGTCCTAAGTTGTGCGTTTCCATGCCAGTAGTCATATAGTTGCTAGTTCATCATACTACCTTGTCATTACTGCATTTTATTTAAAGAATTCTTTGTCCAATTGCTTCATTATTATCAAAGTCAAATCTGTACTTTCTTATATTTCCATGTTCCATATCTTAACGCATGACTGCACAAACCACAATGGTGAGGTTCATTGCCTACGTAGTGATCTGATAATAAAAAAGAATACATATTATATTAATTCTATAGCACCACTGCCCTGAAAACTGAATCTGTGGGATGTATCGAAAGGTCAATCATATTTTCTAAGGTCACAGCGACTGGATAAATGTTAGACAATAGAACTGCACTTGATAATTATCATAATGCATGTTTCTTAACTTGCAAATAGATAATTTCTTTTTAATTATATTATGTAATTCAATTCTGCTTGGTATACTGTACTTAATCTATTATCCGTCTTTTTTTCTTTTGTATATTAATAACAAAATTGATGCTATTTAAGTAAAATATCGTGTCAAATTCGAGTTTATATTTTTAGAGCATCAAACTGTAAAAACTCTTGATAAAAACTTTATCAATTATTAAGGACTTACAGGATCACTATTTATTTATTTTCTTTTATATAAGTGAGCGCATCCACAGTTCTGTCGTACTTATCACATCTGTCGCATTTATAATATAAGCAGCTTTTAACGTAAACATTGTGACTGCCCTGTTGCGTAACTGTCGTTATATTTTTTTATCCGTGAATCTTTAAGTATTACATCAGTAATTAAATATCCACTGCATCGCAGACAGTGAACATTTATAATATTCCAATATTTAAGCAATTGAAATATCCATACTTATTTTCCTAGAGTGGCTTGATTTAAAAAAAAGGAGATTTATTTCAGACAACAGATATTCTATTTGGCCGTGACTTTTCTCTGCATTGTGGATATATTGCCAAATAGTCCAATTAGTCAAGCCCCTTCGCAAAGTTTGCAAACCGATCGATTGGAAGCCCTTCGAATGACTTCCCTAAACATTTCCAATACACGTATTTCCTTTGGGGTAATCAGTACTCTATTCCTGGGTCTCAGGTTCTCAGTGAACCGGTAACAGTTACTGCTTACAGGGACAATAGCTACTTGCATGTGAATTATAAAAAGTCTGCATGAATATTAACGGAATCCCAGATGAATCATCTCAAGCATTACATGCAGGACTCCTATGAGATTCTTCTAAAATGTTGCAGACTGAACATGTCAAGCGATCTTATGTCACTACACATTGGAGATCGTATTCTAGAAGTGAATGGTACACCAGTCAAGGATCAGCCAATAGACAGTATAGAAAATCTTATTCGATATTCGGACACAGTGTTGCAGGTATTTTCAATGAATGATTTATCTAGTTAAATATATGTATTTTATGATACTCATAATTAATTTATGAGATTTATTATTTATTTTACTCTGGTTTTTTAGCTGACGATCGAACACGATCCTGACGCAGTTTCGCGAAGACCTTCGTATCCAAGTGTTCCTTCAGCAGTGCTAACGACGACCCTCAGTCCAAAAACTAGTCCTGAGGGTAAAGAGAGATTATTTAAGAGGAGGGATGAAGGATACATAAGCGGAACTAGGAGTAGACAGTTAAGAAGAACTAAAGATCCTACTCATAAAGAACGGAGTAGTTCAATGTCACGATTGCTCGATGGGTAAACACTTGTTTTATTAAATTCTTGTAGATTTATTAATAGTATTGCTGAGTTATTGACTATATTTTATGGTCACATTATTTTACGTATTTCAGATCGCCTACGACGAATCCCACCTGTGATCTAAGCCGCACCAGGTCGTTCAGGGTGGAACCGAAGAATCAGAGAATTTTTCGTGCAAGTGACCTGGTTAAAGGAGAACTCCTGGGTAAAGGTTTCTTCGGGCAAGTTTACAAAGTTACGCATAGGGATACGAACGAAATAATGGTTTTAAAAGAATTGTATAGGGTTGATGAGGATGCGCAGAAGAATTTCCTAAAGGAGGTATATTTAAATTCTGTTTTGTTTTTAATCATATTTTAGAAATACTCTAGTTGAATATGATTTTTCAGGTTGCTGTTTTACGTTCTCTACATCACAACAATGTACTTCGCTTCATCGGGGTTCTCTACAAGGAAAAGAAATTACATCTGGTTACTGAATACATCTCAGGTGGGACTCTGCGTGCGTTACTTCACGATACAAACGAGCCTCTTCCATGGGAGCAGCGCACCTCCTTCGCAAAAGACATTGCTGCTGGGATGGCATATTTGCATTCCATGAATATTATCCACCGGGACTTGAATTCACATAATTGCCTAGTGCGGGAGGACAAGACCGTGGTAGTAGCAGATTTTGGTTTAGCTAGGATAATCCAAAATGGAAACTCACCGGACAAACGAAAGTACAGTCGTCACTCGGATGGCGAAGTAAGAAGCTCGAAGAAGGAGCGCAAAAAGCGATACACAGTGGTGGGTAATCCTTATTGGATGGCGCCAGAGATGATGAAAGGTAACAAGTACGACGAGAAAGTAGACATATTTAGTTTTGGTATAGTCGTGTGCGAAATAATTGGTCGTGTTCAAGCTGATCCGGATTACTTACCTCGATCATCAGATTTCGGTCTGAATCAAAATGTGTTCAGGGAAAAGTTCTGCGTCAATTGTCCAGAAACTTTTTATATGATAGCCTTTCTGTGCTGCGACTTGAATCCTGACAAAAGACCTCCGTTTGAGGTCATGGAAGTCTGGCTTGAAGGTCTGGCTATGCACTTGTCTGTAGGAGTGCCATTACCGTCCGATCTAGAATTCGATATTAGACATTATACCGGACCAAGTCCGAGCAGCAGTGAATCTACAACTCCAGAAACATTAGCACCGCAACTGAAACCTATCAGAGAGGGTCAAATACATCAGGAAAAGAAACGACCTTGCGGATGCGATGACAGCACTTTGGAACGTGAGCCAAGTCCTTTGGAAAGTAATTTCAAGACTCCAGACCCTATAAACAGTCTTGGACGGTACTCTAGGCAGAATAGTAAGTCTAGCGAAAATAGTGGTAGCTTGGGTCGGTTCTCTAGGCAGAATTCAAAGTCGAAGGAGTCAGTTTTTGAAAGAGAAAAGTCCACCATTGTTATCTCACCAGATTCCAGCGGTTTCAGTGGAAGATATCTTAGACAAAATAGCAAGAACAAAGATATTTCTCCTACGAATTCTATTAACAGCAACTCATACACGAAACAAAATAGTAAAACTACTGTACAGAATGGCGAAAAGGAAACCTACAACGAAAAGGAGAACAATGCATCTTCGAAGACATTGGATATCCTGCCTAAGCAAGTTGAGGAACTGCGAGATACAGTGGTACTGACACCGCCCATACAAAAAATCAAATACGTCGGTAGTGCTAACAGTGCTGTCAGTTCTGACACGCCATCCGAGACATCTAGTATTGGTAATAAATTCTCGTACAAATTTAACTCACCAAAGCCCGCTGAAAGATCAAGAGAAACTTCAAGACAAAATTCTCTGGAAAACGTTGGAAATAAGATAAAACTAGAAAACGTCTTTAAGATCCCCGACTCCAGTAGCGTAGTAGGAACGTATTTAAGGCAAATCGGCAAAACAAAGACTTCACCAGAAAAGGAAAATAAGTCAATCAACAGGCATAATACTTTAAATTCAACAGGTAAATCTTCCTCGGAAGTTACAAGATCACCAGGTGGATCATATTTGAGAAGAACAAAAATATCTCCTACAAAGGAGCAACCGAAGAATGCATTCTCCAAACAAGACAGTAACAGCTCTGAAAAATTATCACCTGATATCCACTCTAACAATACGATGACATCAAAAATAACCTCCCAGCGTGAGGATAGTCATGAAAATAAACTATCAAAGTTCCCCAGACAGTGTAGTACTGCTTCCAGTATAGGAAGTATTTTGTCGCGTCACGGTAGTTTAGCCGTACAAAGCAGCTTATCTAATCAGGATAAAATTAAAATATCGAATGACCTTGAAAATCATATAACTGGGAAAAGAGATGAACTCTCCAGGCAGGACAGCTTCGGTTCAGACGCGAGTACGTTAAAGAAAACTGATCTGTATCGAACAGACAGTTTTTGCTCCAATGACAGCACATTGAAGAAGGATGATTTCTCAAGATTCAGAACAATCGAGAGCGAGGATATCAGCGAGAGTAAATGCACATGCAAGGAACCTGAGTGTTGCAAGTGTAGTCTTGAAAGAAGTCAAAGTATAACCCACCGCGATACTGTCGTTGAGTCTTTAGGAGATAGTTTGAGAAAAGCCCCTGATAAAAAATTTGTTAACGACAGTGGTAATAAACTCTCTTCGACAGCAATGCCTGATTATACAGGATGTTACAAAAGTCTCGAATTACGTAGGCAAGATAGCTTCGGCACGGATAGTGCTGTAGGTACAATGAAGAGTGATTTCTTCGCTGATCTCGATCTCGTTAAGCTAAGAGGCGGCGGTGCTACACCGGAATTGTGCTGCACTCCTGAAAGGTGCTGTACACCAGCTGATAGGCCAACATCACCAATCGAAAGCACCGCATTGTAACGAAACCCCCACGCTAATCTATACGGTGCAGAAATAGTGAATGTCACCGAAAATAGATATCGACCGCAGTTCCAGTCAAGTCATGCGACCAATTCACTATGTTCTGTTGCGACAACGAATACGAACGAAGTTACGGAATTTCAAGGTCACACCGATAAAGTCCACGCATAATTTTTACATTCTCCCAATTCCACACACGACCACCGTGTTTCCTGCATTTCCATTTTGTAGAATAATGAATCAAACGTCGTTGAATCTCTGTGGAAATTCATATTGGATTACATTACGTTAGTGTAGAAGTCTCTGAATGATTTCTTTCTTTTTTTTTGTATATATTCATAGGCTTTTATGGTATATATCCAAAAGACGTTACGTAACAATTATACATGGATTATCGATACATTCCTAGGAAATCTTGCCGCTATTATATTATCGTATTAAAGGGAAACGTCATGTTTTCTGTGTAACCATTCCATCCGGTACGTTAAAAAAGACGTTCATACGTGTTTCATGAGCGTTAGACTTTTCCTTCGTGACTGGATCTGTATTGAAAATGCGTACATTGTAATCTCTGAAATGAAAATTGTATAAGCAATGCGATACGAAAAAGACTCGAGATCAAGTCTGAAAGACGTAGAAGTTTGTATAAAGCAAAAGTGGGACTATTAAACTTGTAAAAAAAATGTAAAAAAAGGCCCTGAAGGAAAATGTATTGAACGCATAGAATATTCTAAAGGATCACTTAGAGACAGGCAAGCTCTGCTGGAGGAATTATACATTTTATTTTATTTTACAAGATTGCTTGATTTCCTGTTTCTCCAAGGTCGACATTTTTATTACAACTTTGATATTCCTTCAGATTAGTATGAAAAAGGATCTCGCGCTCGAACTGTTCAATATTGGTGTAAATCTTGCTGTATGATAAGACACTTACATAAATTATGGTGCAACAATTATGCGGGATGTTCTTGTAATGATATATGTAATATATCATAATGATAATTATTTTCATCCTCAATATTATCCGGATTGACGATGGCTACCACTTTATATATCTCTATGATGCTATGCGTCCATTTTGATGATACGTTGATACGGAAGTAATACAGAAACGAGAACAACCCGTATTTAGGCACTTTAATTTGTACATAGTACTGTACATATATTAAGGTTTATGTGAGATCACTGTAAAAAGAAACACTAATTCGAAAATAATTATACTAACAGCATTTCAACTTGGCAAACTTGTAAGACGCATTCCAAAAAAATTATCTACTCTCGTTATCACGCGTATGGCTTTACACTTCTCTTACAAGCACAGTGCCTATAATTTTTCTTCCATCGAGTTGCGAACCGTAAAATGCTAAAGTTGATTTTCATTAATTCTTTGTTGCACTAAAATACACAAATTTCCAGGACAAGGATCGGTAGTGGTCGATCGACTGATATTTTTCATACGCTTGAAGCATTTCCTTTTTTATTTTCTTTTTCTAACGACTCACCATTCCTACGTAGAAATGGATCTCTGAACAGAAAAATTCCATAAGATTATCGCGAGTGTTTTTTTTTCCTTCTCATTTTCACATTTATTAATTAACCGTTTACGTACTACCACGGTCAGTGGACTCTCTTCGTTACCTTAATTTACAATCAAAATGTACTTAAACTCTAATTTATCGTATGCAATTGAGTAGCAGTGTGACTGGTTACAAGAGAGTGTTTATTTGGCGGCATTTTTGAAAAGTTCATTAACGGTGCTCAGACGATTAAATATATGTCGGATGTAAAACTTCAAATGAATTTGTTTAATATATTTCTCGCGTGTGGATATAACGTGGCACCGTCTCACGAATGACCATTAAAAATGTCTGCCCAGAGAATTGCATAAACGTTAATTGTCTGTGATAGAAAATGTTTCTTGAGAAGTATAAAAGAGCAAGGAGATAATAATAATATTAATACGAATAACAATAATGTCTCGTAGCGACAGAAGTAAGAGAGAGAGAAAAGAGAAAATGGCGTGTAAACGTTTGTAATTAATTGATAACGTTTAAGTTTAATGATATAACGCATAGAATACTCGTACGATATACAATAATATAGATTAATCAATCTGTTCGTCGCACGAACGAAGAAAAATCTCTAATTTCTAATTCTTTTTGGTGCAAATATATATATATACACATATAACACTATACATAAACGCGCGCATATACTCAAACATGTATTACCCC
Organism: Syrista parreyssii; assembly: GCA_030142615.1. NCBI lineage: Eukaryota > Metazoa > Arthropoda > Insecta > Hymenoptera > Cephidae > Syrista > Syrista parreyssii. The sequence continues at coordinate 164,632 of JARQTG010000244.1, forward strand.
GAATGAAAAGTCTACGTAGCGTATACATATATTATTATATACATATATTTCATCGAAAAACGACGAAAAAACTGGCTAATCAAATACGTCGAATCGAAGCATGATTTTTTATAAAGATCTTTATTAGATCTCCGCCAAGCTCACGTTTATCATTATAAATATTATCAATACTCTCTGTTATCGCTGTGCCAATTTTTCGAAACACAATTATATATATTTGCCTCAGACTCAGAAACTAAGTATGGATAATTATCGCTCTGTCGTTATCAGTAATACGATAGTCCAATGTAATACAGATATAGCAATTCAACAATTATTTTGGAACTGCTGACAGACAGTTAATTATCTGCTGTACATTGTATGTATTTGTACTACGATGCACGTACGTCAATATTGCATTTGGTATCGTACTGTCGTTTACTGAACCTCGTTGCTTAAGTAAATGCGCAGCAACGACTTATAAAATACATAAGATAAAGTTAATCGGAAAATTGGCACGGGTCGTATCTAATTTTATTGAAATTTATTGATTCGATCAATGCGTCACATGGCCGATCAAGAATGTCCTTTGAAAAGAACAGTATTAAACCCCTGTGTATGGTTACGTGTGTGTGTGTGTGTGTATGCGTGTGTGTATATATATATATGTATATTTGTCTGACAATATGTGCGTGCGCGTGCGTTACTGTATGTGTTGCTTGGTCAAATCGTTTTTGTTTTGAGAAATGCCGAATAAACCTGTAAGAATCTCTTAAGGAGTCACGAGGCAAATGTAAATCGTCTGTACAAAAACGAAGTGCACTGACGAATAATATCTGTATCTATATATATTTTGTAAAAGCAATGCCCAAGATAAATATTGTGAATGACAGGGAACGAGGGAAGGGGATAGAGTGGAATTAGATGATTCTTTTCTGTCTCAAAGTGATGTAAACAGGAAAGTTTGAAGTTTTTGTAGTTCTGTACAGCTCTGAGGGATTTCTTGAAATTTGGAAAAAGATTGGGACATTCTTTTTGATAATCATAAACGGTTGATCTTGCCTACGTACGCATGGGTGTACGTGCACCGGAACGCTCAAATATTTGCTATTGAGACTGAGCAACACGCGTTGTTATGCACTCATCACATTTGTTGAGCACTGTATTGCCGAGGATCGTATTAATAACTCTTTAATCCTTGCCTAATAGTCGCAACGTGGGAGTGTCTCGATAGGAACAAAGAGGAAGAGACAGCGGGGATAATACAAACACAAAAGAAGAAGTGCCACGAGTTGTAATAATTCTTTAGTTTATAGCTGATAGAGTTTATTGTTGGGCGGCAAATTATCCTGTCGGATTTATCCTTTTTTCCTTGTTCTTCCTCTTCTGGATCACGTTTTAACGACATCCTATACCACTATTTAATGAACCGACATTTTTGTACACGAATTTTGTAGTCTGTATATTCGATAATGATGAGTATTGAAAAATGTCATTGGCATCGACCGACCGGATGATAAGCCGCATCCAAAACTAGCCTTTTGTACCGTTCTAGTACCATTATACCTGTAAAAGCGATTTTTTAAATAATCATTTTAACGCAAAGTTTTCGAGATAAGGGATCATATTGACGAGTTAACATTCCAATAATGCAGCAATAGCAGCAGCAACAACAAGAATAACAAAATATGGAAAAATAAAGTGTTCGTTAATAATAACAATACAGAGTCAATGATTACGCTATTCATTCCCATATGTATGAAGTATAAGCTGCGAATATTGTGTATTTTAAAAAACGCAACTTGATCCGTGATCGTTTGCAATGTTTTTAGAATTTAACGGAATAAAACACGAATATCTGAGAATTTAGAATGATTATAACGATTCCGCTCTGCGCAAGTGCGTGCAAACGTGGGAGGAAGCGGGCTTACTAAATGCTTCTAAGCTGAGTGATAAGAATGGAGTTAAAAAGCGAATACCTGGCTGATAATATCATCAATTACTTTGATACATGGCAGAATCCAATATCAAAGTATAGTATAGTCACAGGACCCCTATTCAACATATGTATTTTTTAGAGCAGCATGCCACATTTCCTCAGGGCATCAAAAATGCGTTTCATCCAGTCTAATCGCTGTTATAACTGGATTTTGCGACTATAGCTTGAAGAAGCGACGTGATTGGCTGAGCGGCGATGAGAGGGGAATAGTTTGTTCGTTATGTGGCAGTATTAGTGCGGCCAGCGCCGGTATCGTTAGTGGTGTCTGGCTGGCGCGCTGCGTAGTTGTGTCAATTTTCATCTGTCCATTATCAAGTAAAGGCCTGGAAAATACAGTTCGAATATTTACACTAAAACTAGTTGATTTACTGCACTTTGGCGAAAAGGATTCCGACTGGCCGGTACGGCACGTAGCAGAGTCAGTGGTCAAGATGGCTGAAAAGGGGGACACATCGAACGATTCCCAGGGGGTGGGACAGTTCCTGACAAATTTTGTATATGAAGTTGTACAGAGTCCTGTCAATCTTATTCTGGTCGGGGTGATTGCCTTCCTTGTATATAAAATCGTCAAGAGCAAGACGAAGTCCGAAGAGCCTGTACCAGAAATCAAGGAGTTGCCCAAGTTGAGGCGAGATTTTACTGTTGAAGAACTCAAGGCATACGATGGACGCGGTCCTGATGGACGTATTCTCATTGCCGTAAATGGTAGCGTTTACGATGTTACCAAAGGATCGAGATTCTATGGACCTGGTGAGTTTATTATGGATAATTGTTCACCTGGACATTTTGCGTATCATCCGTTTCTATGGAGGAAAGACGATTTTGGTGACATCATTGCTAAGTTCGTAGGCCATAGGTCAATGGAAATAATAGTGTGCATTTGAAATGGTGGTGAGAAAGTTAATTCAGGCAGGATGATGTTCTTACTTGATGTTACACAATTGTACTTCCTTATCTATGGTTGCGAGACACTTGATTGCTTCTTGGTCAAATGATTTGCAGTATCTATTTCAGATTTTTCTGTGCTCATTTTGAAGAGATATGAAAGTTCTCTTTATATAAACCATTTAAAAGTTTGAAATTCTATGAATATGTAGCATTTCTGTAATTCAACAACATCAGACAAATTCTAAATATTTACGTGAACTCATGTTGTTTGCTATCTATGATTTACATTTTGTATTTGCTCTGTTATCTCTTATATTATGAATTGTATTTCAATAATGTTATGGTTAATGTATGTAACTACTCTTATATAAAAATATAAATGCTACTTGTTTTTACAACAATATGGATAGTATATCTAATTATCAGAATAATTGTTTCAGAAGTATGTATTGCGTAGTACATGATTCTTGCAAAATCTCTTATCTTCTCATGCTTACTGCACTATTCAATACAGTCAAACGATCTGATTTCAGTGTATCTGATACTGATACACTGGTAGCAAATACTGTCAGATATGCAAAACATCTAATAGATCAAACGGACAAAATTAGAATTACTTTTAATATGAATTAAATAATTCTATCTTCATGAATTTTATATAAAAAATACCAGTTACAGGAAACATTGATTATTCTTGGTTGTGTAAACACAGACATGGTAATCATTGTTTGTTAAAGGTGGATATCATGAAAAAGATTCCAGACTTACAAGCTGAAATTATGATGTAAAAAAATTACAAAAGCATGAATACTTACAAATGATTAATCTACAACATATTTTAGTATTTTTCTGCATTAAACTATTGAAAAATTGTAAATGTAACAGTGTATAATTTCATAATACATTTGTTTTTGATTATAAAGGTGGGCCCTATGCAGAATTTGGAGGGAGGGATGCTAGTAGAGGTTTGGCAACATTCTCTGTGGGTCCTGGAAAGGATGAGTACGATGACTTGAGTGACTTGAACACAACAGAAATGAACTCTGTCAGAGAGTGGGAAGAACAGTTTAAAGGTACCATATTTACTTGAATACTGTAAAAATGTGTAAACGACATCATCTCTCATTCTCATATAATTATAAACATTTAACGGCGCTCCGGCATTTTAAAAAACATCATAGAATTCTAGTTGGTACAAATCTAGAGAGGGAAATCGTTCAAAGGTCAGAACAATAAACTGAAACAAGTGTCCAGTCATGCTTATTAAGTAAAAGAGTCGTCACAACGTCACATCAAAGCGATACATAGAACTTGGTAATGTTTCCCTGTGATGATTTAATATGACCCAGGAAGACCAATTTATAAGAATTTATGTTATAAAACAAAATGATTACCTAAGACGGTATGGAATTAAAGTCGTGTTAAATAATTGATATTAGCATATGTAACAACATAATAATTCCGACGTCTTGACACCATGAGATTATCTAACGAATATCACTATCGCTATGCTTTCTTTAAAAGTGGTGAATGCCTCAGGTTTTTATCGTGGTGGTCGTCGTCATTGTCACTGTTATGCTGTCTATAGCACATCACCTTATTATAAAGTATAATTCAAGAGATCAAGGTTCAAGGTCTGCATACTAACAATGATGGCGCTCACTCCTATATTGCTGGAAGTGAACAATAAAAAATGTGCAGCATAAACCCTAGAATAGTCTCGGGTGAAAGTAGTCATAAATTAGAAATAAAAAGAGACGTAAGCTTTCCACTGCTTATAAATTACATATGTATCCAGTGACTGTATTTCTCTTGTCTGGTCATTCACGTATAAGGCCTTGAATTTGCAGGCTGTCGTCGCAGTAATCTCCTTCCAGTCGCAATGATATAAGTTTGCAATCGTGGCCAATCACGTCGATTGTCCTTGGAAATTTAACCTTACACATTTAGACCTACATGCATATGTTTTAGAGTGAATTTATTAATTTTTTTCAGAGAGGTACGATTACGTGGGAAAGCTCCTTAAACCAGGCGAGACACCTACAAACTATTCCGACGAGGAGGATGAGGGAAGTCAGCAGGAAACCGAATCGAAATCGAAAAATGATTGACCGCTTGAATACAGGCCGAAGCAAGAACATCCTTACGTTGATAATACCGCGCACACATCATCAATAGGCGTACACCAGAAATTAATTATCGCGATTAATAACATCGCGGATTTACAATTGGATGTTTCATTACGTGGTAACGATATCCAAGCAGCAGACAAGAATATAATCTTTATTAATCGTGTCAGAAATATATAAATGTTCAAGGCTGGGTTTTGCACACCTGAGACGCGATCCGAGCTTTTTTTTTTTGTCAATTTTTTTAAATCGAGAATTGATGATTTCACGATACGTAAGAAAAAAGAGAGAGAGAGAAGTTATACAATATTTAAAGAAACATTATTGGAAATTCTTGTTCTTTTTTGGTGGATCTCGCGAGGAATGTACAAGAAAGCTCGTAATCGTGTGTCTGTTTCTGTATGTGCAATCCCGGTTGCGTAATATTCATTGTCTGAGTGTATAGATTTCTCCACGATAGCGGCGAGATGCACAAGATTTATTGCATTGAAAGACTCGCAGAGTGACTTTTCACTGGCGTTAAAGACATTCTGACACTTCTCGTAGAGCATTCTGTACACGTCTTCCGTGTAAATCTATCTGAATGTTGGATCATATTAGCAAGTGCTGTCGAATTACATGATGGACACTAGTGTTTTCGGTAGAGTCCGCGAAATAACTTACAGTCGGGGATCATGAGAACGATGAAGATGATAAAGAGTTCAACATGGCGAGTACATAAGTTCATTATCAGATAATAAAGCGGGAAGTGTGATCGATTCGTATAAACCCGTTATATTTCTATATTAATTTTACAAGCTACAAATAATTCAACAAGTAATTGTGACTATAATAGCAGAGACGCACGATATAATCTTGCATTATGCGCGCGCGGTAAGCCCATGCTTTATAAGTTCTAGAAGTAAGAAGAGGATGAAGCGAGAAAAAAACTACGAAATTAAACAACATTAATATTGAACGCATTAATTAAAAAATAAATAATAGATTTTTCATGAATAATCGCTTTGCGATTAAGTCTGAAACTTAACAAGTTTAACATTGAATATTTTTTTTTTTTGCTTATATACTTATGCCGCACCCTAAGGAATTTTATATAATTTCAAATGGTGCGTCACTGTTGTTATACTTGAACTTCGAGAATGGTGGGGAATAATTATCTAATTTGACATACTATGAACAGTACATGCCAAAGTTCGATACAGGGTTACTTAGTACAAACGCAACAACTGAATTTGAATCTATCGTAGAAATCAAATGGGCAGGCCAGTTTCAGGTGGTGTGTTTGGTATAACCCTGTATACTTTGTTCTTTGAAGAATTTACAGTTTTTTAATTTTGTTATATTATAAACAAAAACGTTGGACTAAAGATAACTTCTCTAGGAGGAAAAAGAAGAATGTCATGTAATTCTATCAGGCCATGCACTCCCCACTAATTTCTAAAATCGTGCATCTGCACTGGTGTGCGTTTTAGCTTAGTCTAACTTGATGAAAACAAGAGGGAGAGAGAAAGTAATGGAAGATGGGAAAAAACATTAAACACAAAGAAAAAAAAATTATTTTTACTAATGTCACTTTTGTACATTTTAATTATCGCCGTGCTATATAGGTTGCATCACTTAAATCGAGCGCCGAGTTGGGCACGTAGAACAGCAATTAAGAAAAAGAATTGTTAATTCTGTATTAAAGATAATATTAATTATTTACGAGAGATTTCACGTAAATTAATATACTGATAGGTATTTTTAATGAACAGATGAAATTATGATATACAACCATATGTAAAGGATTATATAGGATTTGGAAGGGAAGTTCAGATCATTCTATAATTGTAACTAATTCTTTTTTCCTTTTGATCTTTCGCTTCACTTAGAGTTATTTCTATTTCTACTTTATCTTTTTCTTTCGATCCTGGTTTCTCAGCATGAGAGATTTCTCCATCGAACCCCTTCAGTTTCTGGGTTCGATGCAGAGTCCAATGAAAGTATCTTTTTATACTAAAAGATAAACAAAAAAAAAGAATTGTCAAAGAACTATAAAGCTATTGCTTTTAATGTGATTGACTCTAATCCCAATCATGTGTAACAGTAGACAAACATTTTTTCTGTTTTTATGATTGACGTCTGTTTAGATTTTATATTTGTTGTACTTGCGATTGTTGAACTCGCGATAACGACATATTTTCGAAAGATTATGCCACACGTACAAAAAATCAGCCCAATCGTAACTAAACAATACTTAACCTCATGATGCTAACAATTAAATGGAAATACAAAGACCAAATAAACATCCAATAAAACAGAAATGTGATAAAGAGTGAGGGGGGTGGGGGACTTCGTAGCGCGTACTTACTTTACTAAAGTGCATTTACTTTTTTTTACCAATCACAATCCATAATATGGTATCCGCTATCAATTTATGGGATAAAGACTGAAGTATTTCCAGAAAATTTTCTTTTTCGCATTTCTTAACAGATAGTCTTTCATATGAAAATTCCTTCTCGCCTAAATAGATGGCACAGCACCTGTTTACTTTAACAGCACAAACATATCTTTGTTTACCTAACAACACAAAAGAGCACGTGCACACAAATCAGGATATCGATTGTTGACATAAAGTTTTAATTATGACTGGAATAATGTTCTTCGCGAAATATCTGAGAGATACACACACACATTCGCAAATTCTTAACGCATCTCAATATAAAAACAATCTATACAATAATCTTTCCAATAATCACGCAATACGTCACATAACGGGAGTTGCAATATTTTACGTTGTAAAGCAAAAGAAAGAGAAATAAGCGAGGTGACGATTCATTTGTAAGGTGCAGGTACTGGGTTCTTTATCTTGTTATTATTACCATACTAAAAGGATATTTTAATTTTTGTTAATTAAACAACTGTTCCTTTCAAAACACATTTTCCGAGTCATTTTGCATAATGCACCAATATCCATCAGTATCACATCCTAAAATAGTTCCCCTTAGCACATATATATCTTATTTTAAAAAAGGGTTATGTTTGACGTTTTATTTTTTTTATTAATTTTAGAAACGCGACGTCTCGCATAAGGAAGCTGTCACATTTGATTGACTGATCAGACAAAAACGGATAGAGATTCTCTTACAAATATATCGATACATAAGAAAAGAACGGATATACTGATCAACTGAATGTCTTCGCAAGTTCTTTTTTTAACTACTATAAATGCTTTTCAGAATAGACGTAATATTTCATTGGTTTGAAATTCTGCTACGATCCAGTAGTGCTTTTAATTTGACTTTTGTGCAGAGACTGAAAGTATTAATTAGGGTTAATCCACCAGTAAATGACGACCTTTAGAAACGCCACTCGTCAATGAACACCCGTTTTACAATCACTATCTATAGATATAATTTACGTGAACGCGTTCATTTACTGGGGCCTGTCCAGTCATTGGTGGATTCACCCTATATTGCCGGGATGCGGACTTTTAAAAATATCAATAAATGTTGAATAAATATGTCCGCGATGTTTTTGGCTGTAGAACGATTTTTGGGATATCATTAAAAAAATATATTGTTCGGCCTAAGATTGTATATTGTCAACGTCTACAATTAAGCAACAGGAGTAAAGTGTTTCTTCTTGAAGTCATTGTGTCTGTCGCAATGCCGTAAAACGCAGCCTCTTGCTAAAAAGACGCGTTTATTAATTTACAATGAAAAATATTAATTTCATCATAAGAGGACCAATCCGTTGCAGTAAGCTAATTACTTTCATATGCATTAAAGAATTTACTTCCTTCCATGGAAGGCCTGGCGTTCGAAAAGAAATTGAAATGCTAAGGAATGTAATAAAATTAAGATTTTTTATATTGCTAGTTTCTGTTAGTTTAGTGCAACTAGTGAATTGTATTCGCAGTACGTTTGCAGCCATCGCTATATTAGCTATCCCTAGTACAAGTGCCCTGTGAGATTTGAATGGTGGGAGAAACGGCACGCGACCAAGCGTCGACTTCCGAGACACGTAGCCACGTAACCTTTTCTAAATCCCACCACCCGACTCCTGTGTTTCTACTCTCTCGCGTCGGGTCCGCAAAGTCTTCGATTGCTTGGGCCTACGGACGACGCTGTGCCATGTAAATACATCTTTATGAGCGACAGAATATCGAGAGTGCGGGCCAACGCCCGTGACATATTCACGCCATGTTTAACACTCGTAATTTTTCTATTGTGCGTAAAAAGAAAGGATGCATAGAAAATCAAAGACGTTTTATGAGGTTAACCCCAACGTACGATTCTTAAATAAGACTCGTACCTCTCGTTGTTGCCATATTGTTCCTGCACCAAAAGGTATATTGGCATATATTATCGTGTACAAAAACACGTAATGGAGTATATTCATGCGCGAGCGTGGGATTGAAATAGAAAGGTGTGATTGGTTTTGTCTAGGATGATTTCCCCTTGCTTTATGTTTGTACTTTTATTTTCCAGTCGATCCTACCAGGTAAGGGTACATGGATTTATCGGATGAGCACTGATGGAATCTAGAAAGGTGGAACTGGAAACCGAAATGCTACTCGGATTTCTCTCTTTGTCGACTTACAACCGCGGTAAAGGCGACGGTGTACACGCGCAAGTCTTTGTCGTGGGGCTGAAAGAGGAGAACGGCGATCGATCAGGTGTCATCTCTGCCCAGGGGTGATGCACGATTTTAGAAGGATGGTGTAAAGATCGAAGGTTACGCACTTCCTTTATTCGCTTCTGTTTATTTGATCGGTAATCGAATTTATGATATATTCTCAGAACGTGTAATTTTTAAGTAATCATTCTGTCCACGTTGAAGTCTTCAATGTCACTGTTATTTCGTAATAAAATAGATCACACTTTTCGTAATTTACAAAGTAAACGCAACGCACCGCCACTAATCCTTGCTTGGTACCAAATTTATTGGTTAGAAGTTCCTGGCTACTTCTGGAATATCATTACCACTTGGTACTAGTTGACCAGCTGAAATTGTACTTGCGAGCGGTGCAACCGGTTTTCAAAACCAGCTGCGTATTAAGACGGGCCTTGTTCCTTTGGGGAGTTTTGAACTAAATAAGTACAAGTTAATGAAAATCATTAATCATACATGAAGATAATCGACACCTATAATTGATGCTGGTAATGCAAGAGGCGTTTATACAGAGATATACAGACTTCTAAGGGGACTTTTCATCGACATGCATTCTAACGTTAGGATCGCTCGATGAGGATTTGGTTAATGGCGACTGACAAATGGGCGGCAAAGTAATACAAAAATAAAATTAGGAGAGTACTAAGAGCCGCGTGATGAATCGCGCGATTTATTGTTTCTTTAAATGCGAGCTTACATAACTGTACTTCGGCCTCGCCTACATACATAACACCGGTGTGCGTTATACATCGTTATGCGAGGATTTTCGCCTCGACAGCAAATTCGAGGCGCGCGGTATAGGTATTATTAAACTCGACTAGACGTTTTTAAATTGGGTCAGTGCTGCGTGACTAGCGCATAGAGTTCTAGATGGTGCCGCGAGATAAAATTGTTTCGTACACATTATCGTCACGGTTAACCCCTTAGCCGAAAACACTCTAACTGGGTGCAACAGAGTTTAAGCAGTACGCTCACCTATCCGACGAGTAAACATCTTGAGTCATTACACAAGAACGTCACAAGTTTCGTAGATGATATCGGAGATAAGAGAGATTCAGTCTTCCGTAATTGCACATAATCAGAATTTAATATTTTTGAGCGTTATTACCGATCGAGTATTTTACTGTTTCTTTTTTTTTTACATAGCACGAGTAGCTCTTTGAATTTGAACCCGTGGGTCTGCATCGTTTGTTCTGTCACGTTTAATACTTTTTTGGTAATTGAGTGACAGTCTGAGCTTAGGTTGACCTTGCTTCTCTAGATACATACATAGATATTGTTACAGAATAGTCCTGCGACTGGTGAACATAGTAATAACTCATTCTTTCTATAATCATGAAGGGGCAAGAAGATACAGCCGAGAACAATTCTTTTGGTTAATGAACATAGCATAACCGACGGAACAGAGTGGTATGAGTCTGCAGTATCCTCAGTACCAGTGATAACCACACATAATAGTCCTTTGTGTAGTGAAGCCAAGAATGGAGAAAGAAAAAAAGTGCAAACTCAAACCATTCAATGATTTAAACTATGAATTCTCCCGCTTAACCATCAGATCGAGTTGGTAAGAAAGGAATTGCATACGCGAACATCTTATACATGCTCGTATTCTCAACGTCGTTCCACGAGAAGACTTCTATAATTCAAGACTTGAAATCATGAATGAAAGTCCCCGGTGAGGCAGAAGCGTGCCAGCATGAGGAGTCGTGATGGCCCCGCTATCCATTTCGTGGGACGTGCACATAGCGCAAGGCGTATACACCAAGGAAGACAGTTCTCTCACAAAGAGCCGCTGTCACCGAGGCGACTGGCTGGCTGGCTGCTGCCACGCCGTCATCCAATTCCCGTTCCATTCCTATATTGCCAGATACTTCTCGCACGGCCACCGCCGGCTCGCGTCTCGCGTCAGACTTGACACGAGCAGCCCGGCACGTATGTAGGCGTATTATGTGGACCGGCGTTCAGATGAAGAGCAGTTTACGCACAATGCGTAAGAGTGGCGTGCCATGTACTATCTATTCTAAACGAAGATCTTGTCTTGTAGTAGATGCTCACTCGGTTGAAGTCGACAGCACCCAGCGTGATCCTTTATTCCTCTGATCGCACGGAGCCCATCAATTTTGAATGGTATGAGTGCTACACGAGGAAAATTATATTTGGATTTTTGTTTCAGAATTATTCTAAGGAAAATATAGGAATTTATATTTTACTAAGGCCTTGCGTGTGTGTGTGTCGAATAATTCCTTTAATGGGTCCAGTGGCGCATTATAAAGTGAGAGATCGCTGATTGACGCTTGGGGTCCTTTGTTTTAGCCACCTTGCGTTGGGATACCGTACTTAAGCACTAAGAGAACCCCACCATTGCGCTTCTCTGGCATAAGTCGACTCGATTATTAAGTTATATATGTCTTTTCTTTGTCCTCAGTGGATACCTTGTTGCGAGAGTGAGAGGTAGAGCACTCGAATGGTTTTACTATGGTTAATTCGCTTGAATTAACTGGTTGAGATACCTCTTGTACTCTTGATTTGCATGGATTTATTTATGCTGAGTCGTAGCTTGTCTAGGATGGTAATTACGTGTCTATAATTTTCTTCATGGATCTTCGGGGTTGGAAATTACTGGAATCTGGCAGATTGTGATACCGGGATTTACGGATTATACGGCATTGAGTGTATGAGGTGTTTGTAATGGAAATTAGTTATCTTGGATTTTTTTATTTTTTTATTTTTTTATTTTTCACACGGGAACGTTATGTATTTCATCAGCAGAAACTTAATATTTCACTTTATTAGAAGATTAATGTGAACTAAATATTTATGCGACAATAAACAATAATTATCTGATGAGTAATCATTCTTACGCATGTGTCAATTGTTTCTCTTATGTTTCCTTCATGTTAGCTGACAGTGAGACAACATGGAAGAATTAAGTTGCACAAGAAAGCGATGAGATTACGTTAAGTTTATGGTGTTATTGTGTAAATATTGCGAGTACAAAATAGTACGGTATAGAAGAATTTGTTGGTTACATAGGATTGTTTCGGAAATTAAAATCTGTAGGGTTAAGCACTCAAAGAGAAAACAGATATCGTGGAGAGGATCAATATTCGTTATAGAAGAAATGTTATTGTTCGATTACAAGTATCTAAGAAGGAACGTTACTTATTCTATGGAGAATTTCGTGGCGTAGCTGATTAAATTACGAAAGGCACGCGCGATGAAATAACCGAGCAAGCGGCCATGATCGTCTTACAATAGGATGAGCGGGAATAAGCAGGGTGATGAGCGCTGTTCCGCCGGCGGCGTGAGAGTAGGCATGGCGTTCGTGGCCTCGCTGCCCGCTGACCAATCCGGTGTCTCCATACGGTCACGTGACGCTGTCAACCAATGAGAAGGAAGAGCTACAGTCACGGCCGCCGTACTGAGCCAGTCGGACATTTTCTGACAAGCGTAGAAAAACTTCTCATCAACAGCAGCCGCCATTTTACGTGAGCCGATACTCGTGCGGTGCGGAACCCTCGCAATCGCTTCTGGGGCGAATTTCGGTGGCGCGCGGTGGCCGGCCTGGGCCCGATTAATTCGATCGTCTTCGGCGCGTCGCGTCCGGTTTTGTTCGAATGTGCGGGGAAAGCGGGCGGAATTCGCGGTGATTTCGCGCGCCCGTCGTGGTGCCAAGGCGAGAAGAGGAAGATGGTGCCAGCGGGCCTCGAGAGTGATATCGTCGCTGCGAGCTAGCGCCGTGCGCGCAGCCAGTCTGCCACTCGAGTTTGACGAGTCGTGTCCAGCTAGTTTAGTGCGAGCCTCGCGCTCCTGCTACACCTCCACGTCTTTGCTGTCGCTGTCGCTGCCTACTCCAACCACTACTTAGGCGGTCACAGTGCTCGTGAAATAGTGTGAGGATCATCCTCTCGGGGGTTATACCCCGACGATGCCCAATGGTTGATCGTATTCCAAAGCGTGTTCGGGGACGCTCCACGCGCCGCGGTTCTCATTGTTATTATTATGCTCGCGACTACGCGAGAAAATCGCTAAATTTTCGCGACTCCCTCGAGGAAGAAGCGGTATTCTAGTGTCGCCGTGGTGCGTGTCCTGTGGCCCTGTGTGTCGCGGTGCGTGCCTCTCGCGTGCTGCTTTCCTGCTGCCGCGAGCTGAGAGTAAACACCCGAAGAAAAGCCAATCCGCGGAGACATGGCCGACCACCTAGTGGACGGCCCGCCGAATAAGCGGCCCAAACTCGCGGATCCTTTTCAAGGACCCTCGGATTCCTCAGGTAAGCTTTTTCCAATCAGTTTATTCATCCAATTCTTACTCCTTGTTCTCGTCAATGACTTTATCCCGACAGTCGGGGCTCCAACGCCAGACTAACCTAGAGAACCAGCACTGGGCCTGATCCTCTAGCGTATATCACCTACGTTTATCCACTCTCCCGTCGTTGTCGCGACCTGGCAGAATCGGAGCCCCCTTCTGCCACCTTCATTTTTATTCGACCACCGAGCAAAATACCGCCGAAATACGTCGCCGCCAATGCCGTTATCATCGCCGCTACCACAGCGGTTCCAACTTTTTATTCACGTCTTCTCTTATATTTTTCATCATATTTCGATTATTCTGTTTATCATCATCAATATTCTTAGCACTCACCTCTCATTGCTTCTTCTTAGTCGTCATATTGTTCCTCATTCAGATTTATTACGGCTAATCACAGATTTATGTCCGTTTCCATTTTTACGTGTGATCAGCCGATTTTTCGTCTTTGACAAAAATACGCAATTTCACGACATCTACCTGAAAATCCCGCGGTTTTTCATCACACGATTTTCTTTGGATTCATCGATGTTTTTTTATTTATCTCAAAGCTAACCTATAGATGTTGTATTCAGCGGTGCATAAATAATGCTGGATATTAGACTGTTTCACATTGAACACAGTTATTTTCAATGTTATTCATTGTAACTGTGTCACTTATTATACATTCTGTTATTAATCTAAACATACCAACATATAATATGTATTTTCGCCTTTGTTGTTTTATTGTTTCATTCACTCCCCAATAATCTATTATATTGACGTAAATGATAAAAAGCTTTTTTTGCACTACATAAAAGACATATGACATTTTAGGTTATGCTGACATGTAACTCATCACATAGAAGGCTAGAATATGGTATTTGAATTTTGCTCGGTGGTTAGGGATATGTTTATTATAAAATAAGTAAATTTATGTATTCATGATAGTCCAGTCTACTGTTATAATATATATTATCTTACCTGAATTCTTCTTGCATGTGTCTCTTATATCCAAAGTTTTTCAAGTCATATATCCTTTCTGTAGATCTTATACCAGTGGTGCACGTTGACTAGCATGAGCATTTTGAAATCATTGGCAAGGATACTTTGCTCGCATGCGCTATGCACTAACTATTCTATGTACTTTTTATTTTTTAAACCCTTTAATTGCACCGACCTAATCAACTTAACAGTCATCAAATTTATACAATACACCTTTATTCATTATTATCAGACAATGAGACCTTACTTTCCAACAGAGGTATTTGGAACTCCTTTGTATTTACTACCAACAGATATACAAATATTACTTAAAACAAAGTCACACGCAACCAAGTTGCAGAAACAACCTGTTTTCCTTCTCCCATAGTCTTTATTCTTTCTGTTTCTCTTTCTGCATATTTCTGTTTTTAAAATCAAAATCAAAATTTAATTCGTGTTTGGATTCTTCGTGTGACTGTCACATCGCAAAGGAGTTCAATATGGAGATAAAAGAAAAAGAACATACTTAGTTTTATCTCAATGGCGGAAGAACTAAAAGGTTTAGATCTTCAAACTGGGCTTTGCGTAGCTTTTTGGATGGGCTGTTTCTGCGACTTAGCTGCTACATTTCGTGAAAGGCATAGAAAGTTCTTCCGCAGTCTTAAATCATAAACTATGATATATGTAGTGGGTATGGCGCCTCTAATGATGCACCATGCTTATACAAACTACGGGGGAGGTGGCAGTGGTAACATGCAACAAATGCAGGGCCCGCCACAACAACTACATCTGCAACAGCATCAGCTGCAGCCACATTGGAACAACCATACTGCCCAGAAAAGAAGTAAATATTATTACAAAAAAAAAATCCCAGCGACAATGCGATATAATTGAAAAGAAAGTTATTTAAAAAGTACAGTATATCAGAAAATGGAAAAATCCGCATATGCCAAAAATCTTTATATCCGACCGTCCATCATTCACTGTTTCCATATATATACACGCGAAAACACTTTATCACCATTTAGTATTCTCTTCACACAGAATGTAAAACGCATCGCCATTAAGCCCTTTACTATATTACTCCTAGAGTCTATTACTTATTCGTGCAATATTCATAATCTTTGTATAAGCAATGTCTGTAGAATTTAAATTATCTGATTACAACTTGAAAAAAAAGGATCACCGCGAAGCGTGTTATCAAAACTTAAAAAATATTTTCCCTCGCGGTTTTTCATTTACTACAGAAATAATTACTTACTGGACGATCGAATATCAGTAGTGCAACGATCAATTCATGGAATGCATTTGAGACTCGGAAACAATGCGTAAATTTTTCCTGTATCGTAGAAAACCAATAGACATGCGACACACATGCACAGAGCTCCCCCCCGATCAAGTATTAACGATATGAGAATAGCACCGAAGTTATTGCATTGTACAACAAAGAGACAACACAAGCCTTTGAGCAAAGAGCCTAGACGAAACGATTCCTCTTCTTCTTTCTCTTCTGTTAATCCTCAACATATTCGGATAATCAAACGCAACTCGTGGCGCGTAATTCGAAACTCCTATGTCGAGAGGTTATAGTTCATCAATTTAGTGTGGAGACGTACATGCCGCAAGCGCGCAGCTTTGATTTAAAGTCGAAGGGCCGCAAAATCTGTATTCACGTGAAATTTACATACAAGCAACGTCATTACAATTACTGGGACACGAAAAGTTTCATTTCTCTTTCTTCCCTCGATTGATGCACATGGCATGGCGCATTCCTCAATCAAATGTATTTAGCCGGCGCATCAGATTCTCATGGCGCTATCAGTTACATGTCAAAATTTTATCAACGGTTTATGATTCTTCGTGGTAATGTCGGTTTTTCCTCTATCTTCCTCTCATTGGCTAGCGTGGCCGATGTACCCCCGATGAATTAAAAAAAAATTCATCGCCAAACCTAACATAACAACATTCTCATGTAACGACGCGACTTTACACGAGGAAACGTTTGATGCTCCTGTTCGAGGGATGAGACTTAAATCTTTGATATTCTCTTATGCAGTGTAATAATGTAGGATTTTCTACGCATGTCTCTATACGGTTTGCCATCAAAGTAGCTTTGCCGCTTTTGTAGCTGAGCACGAGTTTACTGTAAAATGACATTTCTTTAATTGTATTATTATTGGTATTCTTATTATTTTGTTCAGCTCTATGTATATTCTTTTTGTTCGCCCCTTTTTTATTCTGTCTTCTGGATCCATGATTCTCATTCGTTCATTCCGCTGTAACGTAAGATACTCCCCTAAGCTAGAAGAGAGAAATTGTTTTTTTTTTCTTTCTTTTTCTGCAATATTGCTCATGCGGTGTATGTCTCATGTCTTATTTATTTATGCGTTCATTTGTTTAATCGTAATATAAACGTAGAACAGCGATCGTGTCCGTTTTGTCCCACCTCGATGTTTTTATGCCCAATTTTCATTACATTTGTTTCATTGAATTTTGCAACACGGCTACGGGCAAACGGTGGTTTTTCTTTCGTTTGGGCGCAGGTCGTCGGTCGAAAAGTTCTTCAGCCAAATGATTATTCTTGCGAAAAGTTTTGACGATAGAATTGCACGAGTACACAAAGAGGAAGAGAAGACAGATACCAAAATGTTAAGATAGAAAAAAAAGTATCTCCAATTGGCGATGGTAGCTCGGTTACGAAAGTAAAGTCGAAATTTTCATTAGAATCAAGAGAAAATGAAAGAAAAGATAAAAAGAAGCAATAATTTAAAAAAGTAAAAAAATACAGCTATGGTGACGGTACTAATTTCTACCTTCATGAAGATACTAACCGTAATTATTTATTTTTTTTTTTTGGTATCTTTGGTACATTCACACATTATCATGACGATCGCCGTAGAATGATTTTCCTTAAGAAATATTCTTCGAGTATAATATATTCACGCTAGGAGGAGCTGCTGCTCGGCAAATGTAAAATAGTCAAATTAGCACAGTAACACAGTCGAATGATGCATTTTCATGTAACGAGCATCGGTTTACTCCGAGTATAAAGTTTTCTCTTTCTTACAGTCGCCCATTAGAAAAAAAAAATTAGTATTGATGAGCCAGGATCGAGTATTAACCAGCCTTTATGTCCATAGATTACATAACAAACACAGATATGTTTGACCTCGAAAACGACCTACCCGACGACCTTTTATCGTCCGGATCGTGGGGATCTGCAACGGAGAGCGCCAAACCTCCGGCTACGGGCCCTGGGCCGGGGCAACAAAATGGTGCCCTCGACTCGGAACTTCGTCAACACGTACAACAACAGCAGCAACAGCTTTCCCATCATCTAATTCAGCAGCAGGTATTAATCTGATACTAATTTGCCCTGGGTGCAGTCACTTCTCAGAGTCCGTGGATCAGTCTTGAGCGACTCTGAATGACGATTGACGAGGGGACGCAGTCCTATAATCGTTTTCTTTGTTCAATTTTGTCACAGGGCAACAAGAACTTAGTCGCGAATTCACTAGTGATGGCTGCCGGCCCTCTGGGTAGCAAGAGTCCAAATATGCAATCGCCGCCGAATGTATCGGTATCCAAAGGTGTCG